>PVKH010035001.1:0-11981 GCA_004027955.1 Chaetophractus vellerosus | reverse complement strand
ACAGCAAGAGCAAACAGAAAGGGAGGGGGATATGTAACAACAACAAAAAAAGAATCTACACAAACTACTGCTTAGATATATGTGAGTATTTAATTTTCTTGATTTTCTAAAATGAGTTTGGTCTTTCTTATGAGCCCCATCTCACTGGGTATCCATGTGCATGTGTTTATGTGTAGGGGGTTGGAGGGTTTATACTTACTTGGTAGTCCGGGGTGGGTGGGGGAAATCTGAAATTTATCAATTAGTGACGGTATCTCAGTCTCTTCCATTTTAAACAGACTCTTCTGGATTTCTCATTATGTTGGCTACATGGCCACTCCTTCAATTTCCTCCCACTTTCCTTGCTTCTCTCTAAGTTGTTATCTGGCAATTGAAGGGAGATTTATGTTACTTTGTGGAATTAGAGGAACAGGTAGTCTGAGATCTCTTAGGGGTCCTATAGATTATCCATGATTTTGGCTGTGTAGTGCTTGTTCTGGTCACTCCCTGGTATTGTCTGGCCTTTTGAGGCATTATGTTGGTACCTGCCAATGGAGTCTGTGGTTGTGGCCATTTGCCTCCATTTGCAATGACTCTGCTCACTATGGCCTCTTTGTTCCAGTCTGATATTTGATAATTGCCTGTTCAGCACCTCTGTAGCACCTCTTTGTTCCCTCATTAGGAGACTTGAAAATTTCTGGATCATCTGCATGCAGTTCACAGGCTGGGATATCCAAGGGTGCTGCCTTCAATTCATATACCCCGCCTAATATATCAGTGTCTGTTGCACTACATCTTGAGGCATTTAGGGTGTGGTTGGGACTTCTCCTAGAGACTCCCCCAAGCTACACTGGTGAGGCCTGGCTTCATCCTTTCAGTCCTGGGGACCCCCCACAACAGGCAGAACACCTCTATCCCTCCTTCCCTAGATCTGTGCATCTGACCTCTTCACATTCCCTCTGTCTTTCTTCCCACATTCCCTGGACCCGACGTGGATCATCTTTCTCCTTCCTCTTCCTGGCTGGGAAGGACTTATCCTATAGCGTACTACACATTCTACTTCTGTTTCTGCCCTAAATGTCAGAGAGATTCTAGAAGAGATTCTGGTTCACTAATAAAGGAAGTTCCAAAAAGAATATCTCTGCTGCTCATGGAATATATGGTTCAGGGGGAAAGAAAAATCCATATTGGGATTCATTTCTGAAACAAAGCAAGGAATAATTAATTCCTTAATTAATTAGCAACCCAGTACAGGAATCTCTCTTACAATATCCTTGACAGGTGGTCATTCAGCTTTTACCTGTATCTCTCTACTGACCAACCGTTGCTTCATAGTTCAGTACACTTAAGTTGTTTTTATTCTTGATCATTATGCAACCATAATAGATTGTAAAGGACCTGAGGGCAGGGACCTTAACTAATTTTTCTTTGAATCCTTCACACCTCCAAAATAGTGCTTTCGAACTAAAAGGCCCTCAATAACTGTTTGCTGAAATAATGAAGGAATTCTGTTGAGATACATGCTGCACAATAATTCTTAGCTCTTTGTCCTGGTTTTGCTCCTCAGTGCTACAGTTTGATGACCCTTCAGATACCTGCAGGCAGATATTATGTTCTGACTTAAGCAACTTTTGGGTAGGCCAAGTATATCCATTTTCTTCAGTCACCTTCAAGATTGTTTACACACCATTCTGGTCACCTTCATTAGAATCTTTTCAAACAAAAAAGCAGAGCACAACTCTGTGGTCATACCAAACAGTCTGATCTATTGCCAGCGGATGATATGGTAGGGAGGTTAAAAGCTAAGAAGAAAATATTTTTACATATATATTAAAGGAAAAGGCTTGAAAAAAATAAACACGTTAGTAAATAAGGAAGGGTATGATATTAATCATGCCTCTAGAATGAAGGTTTTATATATTTGGACCTTCATAAAGCATTTGATATAGCCTTTTATGAAATTTTACTTGCAAATTTGGCTTGGCTGAAAACAGAATCCTATTGTCTGAAAAATCATTTGAAAGGCTATTAAAGGATAATGAGAAATATCAGGCTTCTGGATTAAGGCAGTATCCAGAAAAAACTGGGCAGGGTCTCCGTGAGGATAGAGTAAGTCCTGTTAACAGTTTTGTGAATGTTTGGAAGGGGGAAGTAAAGAGCGTGTAAATTATGGGATAACTGTTATTTAAAGGTTCATAGCAAATCTCACCAAGGCTGAGATGAAAGAGGAAAGGTGCTAAGAAGACATAATAAAAGAGATAGCCATAAATTCAAATGCACAAAAGCACAATTGAAATCAGCCCCAATAATTTACTACATCCTGGGCTTCAGCACTTCCTGCTCTGGTTTGTGCATAGTTTAATTGAATATCTGTTCAATAAGGAGTATGAGTGTTAGAATCTGGTTCAGGCAGATCAGAACCCTCAAAATGGTTAAAGCCACACACACTTGTTTCAACTCACTTATAGTATTTGATCTGGCATGCCTCTGGTAATCTGAAGACTCCTTCTAAAAAATTAAAATCAATAGTAATAATTTTAAAAATACTAGGCTTTTCTTCTCTAGACCCTAATCTGTTCTTTTGAGTCTCATAAAATCTTTGCAGCCTTCATTTGCTTTGGGAGTGTGGACCTAAAGCTCTGAACACTTCTCTCATCTCTTACTTACAGTGCTTCTCAGTGTTTGTGTCCCAAGACAGTTGATTTCTTTACACTTCTTTGTTCCTGGATGCACTATTGTGCTTGAAGTTTTTGCATTTCGTTTTCAGAGGTGCTGGCTTCCAATACCAATGTTTTAGAAGACTGTTCCTTTACAACAATATCTATAATATCTTAAAGCTGGGTAAATGTTGGGAAAATTTTCAGGTATTTAGCTGCTTGGAATATTTCTGATGTGCTTGGACTGTAGTGACCAAATAATTTATTGCCCAAATTAGAGTACTTTTGAGAGTGACAGGGGATGCTATCACTGGGCACTGAGATACTTGGACAACAGGCATAAACAGGCTTTGTCCTGCCAGATGCATGGTCAACCTATCTTTGACTAATTGAGTGGATCCCTATAGATGCTTTGGGAGTTGTGCAGCTGAAGTCAATGGACTTGACACATTGGTTAGCAATATTTCTCTTTGGTGAAACCCCTTTGTTTGTCTCTGACTCTACTATCCTTGTTCATAGAACATCTCTCTGAATCTCTCTCGCTATTTTGATTCTTCCTCCTGAGATCCTGAAATGACTAATAAAACAGCCCTGGTTCAGAGCCAGAAAACCAAGGGCTCTTGGTTCATCACGAGGGTGGCAACATTACCTTATATTCTGAGGGAAGATGAATTGCTTTCAGTCATTTGTCTCTGGATTTCAACCAAAATATACTCAATAAAGTGTTATCTATGTTTTGGAAAATGCTTTCCCAGTTTTGAGCTCTCAAGTATTCTTTGCTTGCAGCAGGGCTTAAATCAGCATATTTAACCAGTGTATCTGGCATGCCAGAGTTCCAATGAACTTCCACAGGTGGGTTGCCAAAATGAAGAAAGATAATACTATGACGATATCTGGGAGATGGATATTGAAATGAAGGGATGCAAATTAAAGTACATTTTGGCGAGTAGGATACAAAAAGTATAGCTTAATGTCAGGCCAAAGCTGAACAGCTGTGTACTAGAACATGTAAAGATCTTGCCTTAGGAGTGTATGTAACCCATTTAATTCAAATCATAATGCAAAGCCTAAGGGCAACCAACTACACAATACATGTTTCTTTCGCTTTTGAATATGTATTTTTTAATTGGCATTTACATTTTAACCCCTATGGCTGTGCCACCCAAAATCCTAGTATTTGAAAGTCATGGACAAAACAAGACTGAGAACTACTGAGTTAGATGGCTTAGCTCTTTATAGAGGAAATTTGTCAACAAAACAAGAGGTTGAGGGCCAAAAGGGTATTGGAAGACAGAGTTTACCACAGGTTTTGGCAAAGTTAGGAGTATGTGACTTGTGCCTTTTGACTGTAAGAGAAACAAGCAGGATCTTGAAGGAGAAACAAGTCTACCAGATGCCTTAGAGTTCCATAGGGGACACAGTGATATTTGCTAATGTGTGGAGCGTATTGAGCATTAATTAAAGGAGCTGCTGTAGGTACTTAGGCTTATGCAAATATCCTCACACTGCAGTAGGGAACATATGCTGTGCAGGACCATGGGAAGAGAGCCTGGGCGGACAATCTCTGAAGACACAAAAGGACAGTCAATCTGCTCAGGCAGCTGCTTCAGCCACTGTGGGCGTAGACATGGCTTATGCTATTGTTTGGGTTTGGAGATGCCTAGGAATTGATGAAAGAATGAGAATCTCAGGTTTGAAAGTCCTCTCACCTCCATCAGATGCTTGGAATTGCTCCAGAACATTGAATTTGTACCTCTTCTATCTTCTTTCACTATTAAGTTTGTTGAAAGAGTTTACTTCCATTGTCTTCATTTTCTCTATGCCTTTAAATCTGATCTGTGCCCACTGATTCTCTGAAAGATCTATTAATGGACTTGTTTGATTATTTGCTTATATCTAAATTCTTTCCTAGACAGTAAGCTCCATGCAAGCAGGCTCTATGCAGGTAGAGTATAGGTTATCTTATTCATAACAAAACTCCCCACTCCACCGCAGCACGATGGTTAGCTTATAGTAAGTATAAAAGGTATTGGTTGAATGAATGAATGAATGAATGATCTAAGGTCATGTCTAATGAACACTGAGTAGTCCTTAGTTCTCATTGAAACATCTTCCCTTGGCTTCTGGCTTTCCTCCTATCTCATAGGCTTCTTTTATCTACTTCATTCACTGATTTTTTTATTCCCCCCACCTAGCCCTTTAAACGTTGGCATTTATGGTGTTTGATTCTCTGCCCTCTTGACTTACTCTATGTACTTTTTTGGATAGATACTGGTAGATGACTCCAAAATGCTATGTCCAGCTATGAACTAAGACCTTTTTCTAAGTCTTGGATAAGTCTGTCTAGCTATTCAGTGAACATTTCCACCTGAATAGGTGGTCCTCCAGCTTATATTTGGAAACATCCTGTGATGGAGAACTCCTCTGGATTCCTCAGGCTTCTCCATAATTTAAATATATCTTCATGTACCATCCATTCTTGGGGCTAATCTGGATAAATTTAGTCCTTTGTTACTTTTTTGCCAGCACAGTTTTTGTATATTTTATTTATTTATTAAATAAACAAGTAAGCTTTGGATTTGTGAAATATGCAAAAAGGGAAGTTGAAGCAGCTTAGAATCCATGGCTGCTGCAAGCCTCGTGATTTGGCTAAAGAATACCTCCAACTAAGCTCCCACTATGCTAAGCCCCTACTGTGCTAAGCACTTTTACACAAATAAGCTTTAATTCTCACAAGAACTCTGTGAAATAATTATTGTTACCCCCATTTTACAAATAAAGAAACCGAACCTTAGAATAACTAAACATCTTGTCCCATGAAGACAGCTAGACAATGCTGGTATTAGAATTCTATCCTTGGTCAGAATGACTCAAGCCAAAACTCTTAATCCACCATTTATACATTTATGTACCCCCTTTCCCCCACACTGTTTTTATGAAGTCAGTGAGCTTAGCACATCTGTTAACAATATTTTTCTTGGTGAAGCCTCTCTATTCTTCTCTGACTCTACCATCCCTGCTTGTACATTATCTTTGAATCTCTTACTTTTCTGATTCTTCCCCTACCCAGAAATGGCTAATAGAATAGACTTGATTCAGAATACCAGCAAACTTTGATTATTATATTTAAGTGCTTTCACTGTAGTGGGCACTGTACTAAGAATGTTATACCCATGCCTCATTGATCCTCACAAAAAATCCTAGGCAGGATGCATAATTTCTCATATTTTACAGTCGAGGAAACAGAGGGATTAAATACCTTGGGCAAAGTTCAGCAAGAAAGGGGGAGGGGACTGTAGAGACCTTCCATCACATTATTTCCTTGGTATTTTCCTTGGAATAGTTACTGACTTGGTGCTTCATGGGCGCAGGAAGGACCACTGAGATGATCTGCCTTTTCCTGGCCGCTGGCTCTGTGGCACTGAAGGCCGACGTGCATGCGCCAGCTTCAAGCACGGATGTTACCTTGATCTTCCCAGCTGATTAATAGTGAGGATATATTATCAGAGCTAATAGGACTCAAATGAAGAAAACTGGTCAAGTGAAACTCCGTAAATTGGTTTGTGTGCTTCCTCTGTCTCTCTTAATACCTGATGCTGGGGATTTTCATCCTTGTCCAGCCAGGCTACAAGCAAACGGATTAGCTTAAATAACTCCCGTGGCAGTGATAAGAGTGCAGCCAGCTGCTTCACTGGCCCATTTATTAGCATGACAGGAATTCAAACCTAGGACAGAAGGATCTTTTCTTTTCTCTGAAAACACAGCTTTGCTTCAGAAAGATGACCAAAAAAAAACCAAACAAAAAAAAACAAACCGAAAAACAAAACAAAGAACAAACAAACCACATACCTTCCCTCCTTCTCTTCCTCTCTCCATTTTCCTCTTTCTCTACAGTCTTCTTTCTTTTTTTTCCTGTCACTCAGTTTGCCTCCCTGTTCTTTGTCTTGCCCTGACAGGCTTCTTTTGCCTTGCAGTTTGTGAAGTGCAATGTGTAAGCGGGGAAACATCCCTGGACTATGTCTCTCCTCGAGCGGCAGCAGCAGAGAGTAGTGGGAGCTTCCAGAAGGCCTGGATTCTCTACCTGGCTTCTCCCTGTGTTACCTGTGTGCTCTTGGGTCTGCCACTTAACCTCTCTGTGCCTATTCCACCCCACCCCATGGAAAAGTGAGCATAATAAAAATGTGTCTTATAGGTTTTCAGTAGAAATAATACATAAAGAGTTAGGAACAACACTTGCCACAGAGGAAGTGGTTTATTCATGCTAATGATTATTATTAATGGAGAAAAGGCACAAGTACATAAGAGAGAATTGTGGTTTGGGAGACCCCTCTGTAGCAGCTCATCTGTTCTGTGTCTTGGCTTCCCTCAGATGCTGCAGAGGCTCCACTCTGGTGCAGATCCTGATTTTGGGTTTGAGCTGCCTCAGCTGAAGAGTCACTGAGTGACTCCAGCAATTGTCTTCCCTTCAGGCTGCTGCTATGTGGAGCAGGCACCACAGTAGAGCCCAGGATTGTTTGTGTCTGATACACAAAAGGGCACTAGAGCCCAAGGGTGGGTTTATGAAAACTATATGTCCTGTTTCTAGGGTTTCTAAAAGAATATATATGTTATTTGAATGTATATGGTATTTGAATATCTGAATCCTGTCCTGCCTTGGCCATGCCTTGGGGAAGTGCCCAATAGAGGACAAACTTGGGTAAATGCATATTTTTACAGTAATCTTTGAAGCCTTTTCTCCATTCTCAGTGTGGTCTCCGGGTATTGGATCATAAAGAGGTTTCCTTTGTCTCAACTAGAGGCAGACTTTTCCTGGGTGTTCACTCACTACCTCTACAATGGAAGGGAAGCCAATCCTGTAGAAAGCTCATTAGAAGATCAATCCATGAAGGAAGAATTTTCCTTTGTGCCCAGAGCAGAACTGGGATGGACCACCCAAAGTCTTTTTATAGGGTAGTGGTGAGCTAGGGAAGAGTAGGGGACAGTCTTTGGCCCCACTGACTTCTTAGACGTTGTTAATGAAAAGATGATAATCACACCCACACAAAACAAAAACCAGAAACATAGAGATATTTTGTCCCTAGCTCAGGGGTCTATTGAATGTCCCTCGCCTTGACAGGTCTCATCATCAGCCCTTCTTGGGGATAAGTAAGTAGGGGAGGTCTTGGGCAGAATAGAAGTGAACAAGATTGTGCAGGAAAAGAAACAATTTATTTGCAGAGCAAGAAAAGTATATAGTAGGTAGACTCTGGGATAGGTTCTCAAATTAGTATTTCTTAAATTAAGGCATCAAAATGCTTTTGCAGAGGCTCATGAATTTTTGTTTGGAAGCTATTGAATTTTATATCTTCTTTTATTTGATAATCCAAAAAGTACAAATAAGCATATTCTAGAGCATCTATATAACTCTTTTGGGGTCCTCATTTGTAATGGCATGAAGTAGTACTTTTTAAATTGTCAAGTTATGGTGACAAATAACACCATAGGACATTACACATGTGATGCATTTGCTGCAAAGGAAAGCTAAATGATGTTATGGCAGTCTATGCAGTGATTTAAAGACAGAAAAATGGTGGGAGGAATAAACCATTGCATGACATTTCATGTTAAAAACAAAACCAAAAAAGGCCAGATTCAAAAGAACCAGCTCCGGAGCATTTAGAACTACAATTGTGAGCATTAGTTTCATTTCTTAAAAAACATCCACCACATTAAATTTATGTTGAAAATTTGAATCTGTTGGTTTTGTGGTGTAAATGTAAATTTATTTTGATTTTAAAGATTTATAAGGGAAATACACACAAAAATATTTTACCTACTCTTATGTTTATACATGTTCAAATAACATTGTTTTATTTAGCTAACATTTAGATGGTCCTTACACTGAGCCAGATACTGTTTCAATGGTTTTACATAGTTTAACTCATTTAGATCTCATAAATTATCCCCATGAGGTTGGTATTATTATTAACCTCAGATAAGGAAACTGAACACAGAAGGATTAATTCACTTGCCCAAGGACACATGACCAGTAGGCTATGGAGCTAGGGTTTGAAGCCAGGCTTTTAGGCTCTAGCATTTATGCTTCTAATCATTATTCTATATAGACCTTCTTTTTTTTTTTTAAGATTTATTTATTTTATTACATATCTCCCCTTCCCCCTGCTGCAGCGATGCGCCAAGAGTGGTCACTGCGCAAGCGCGGCTTTCCCCGCTTGTGGGCGGTCTCTGCGTCTGTTCACGGCCAGCTTTCAGTTCGCGGGTGGCTGGCTGCGCTCCATCCGCGGGCGACCTGCTCTGCCCGTGGTGGCTCTTGCCCTGTCCATGGCAGCTTCTTGCCCTGCCCACGGCGGCTCCGGCCCGCCCATGGCGGCTTGCCATTCTCAAGGCGGTCTGCCCGCTAGGAGAGGTCCCCGGGAATCGAACCCGGGGCCTCCCATGTGGTATGCCGGCGCCCTATCCACTGGGCTATTGAGCCGGCCCCTATATAGACCTTCAATTATCAAAGTTTGCTATTTTCTTATAAACTTAAGTTTCAGAAATGCTAGCAAGGTGTTTCTAAGATCACCCAAAGTATTTATTATTGTTCCTGTAATTGGCTACTATGTGCCTCCTTCTCTTACTCTCTATTCACTTTCCTTGAGCTAGGTTTTCTCTGACTCTATTTTTCTCCTTTTCTATTACATTAAGCTCCATGCCTTGTAAGTTCTTGTAGTGACTTTAGGGCTGGGTAGGATTTGCGACATCACTCCTTCCATCTCCCTCATTATGTAGCATTAATATAGTTTGGTTTCAGAAGTGAGACCTGATTGCTTTAATCCAATCAGAGTAATCCCTTTCCACGTTGACTTGTTCAGGTAACCAATTCTAAGCTAATTGGCACATGATGTTCCTTTGCTAGAAAGAACTGGTTCTGGAATGGGCCCAAAGCTCTGAATCAGTCAATAAGATGTGAGGACAGGTTTGAGGGATCTACTAGAAGCCAGGGGTTTCTTCTTCTGGGTATTGTGGTGTGAGGATAAGAAGCCTTCAACTACCAAGGCCATTTTGTCACCATTAGGGAAGCCTGCCTTGGAATGGAACTGTCATTGGAAAAGGCAGAGCAGTGAGACTGAAAAACAGTCCCACTGATGATGTTGATTAACTACTGAATCACCAATTCTGAAGTTCATCCTTTCTGTGAACACTAGGTTATATAAGCCAACAAATTTTCTGTTAGTTTAAGCCAGGAGGATCAAAATAAGAGGTTCTGAGGCATGTGTCATAGTTGGAGGAATTTGTGGCAGATGCCAATTATTTTACCCAGTTCCAGTTTCAAACCATTTTCACTTCATGTACTTGACAGTGGATTGTGGTTTGATGGCTATATTCTGTCTCCATTAGCTATGACTTTAGCTTGTATTAAAGTGAATTAATTTGTAGTGTATATTAATTTTCTATCAGTGATGGAACAAATTATCACAAACTTAGTGGCTTAAAACAACACATTTATTATCTTAATGTAAGTCAGAAATCCAATATGAGTCTCACTGGGCTAAAGTCAAGGTGTTGGCAGGGGTGTGTTAGTTTCTTGAGGCTCTAGAGAAGAATCTGTTTCCTTGCTTTTTCCGGTTCTAGAGACTAAATTCCTTGGCTTATGACTCCCTTCCTCCATCTTCAATGCCTGCAATAGTGAATTGAGTCCTTTTCATGTCACATTTGTCTGACCCTTCTTCCATTGTCCCATCTGTCTCTGACCATAGCCAAGGAGGGTTCTCTACTCTTAAGGATTCATGTGATTAGATTGGAGCCCCTTGGATGATCCAGGATACTCTCCCCATTGTAGAGTCCCTTCTACCATTTAAGGTTATATAGTCACAAGTTCTGAGGATTAGGGCATGGGCACCTTTGGGGGCCATTATTCTGTCTACCACATGGTATGATAGAAGTAAACTCTCCTCCCGCCAACACATTTAGCTCTATAGCAGCAGACCAACACATACAGATGATCCTGTACTTAAAAAATAGTTGGTCTTTCCTAGTAAACTATTATGATCAGTTAACATTAACTGAACAGTTACTAGGTAAATACTTTGTATTCATTAACACTATTTAATCCTCACAACACCTCCATGATATAGATGTGCTATTATTATTCTAATAACTGGAAACAAAGACCCAGAGAAGTGAGATGACTTGCATACTATTTAGTGGTGGATCTGGGATTCCAAGCCAGGCAGCTTGGTTCCAAGTCATTAACCACTATACCATACTGTCTCAAAATATCTGGTCAATGGAAGGTGTATTAAAATTGTAATTTATCAGTATGAGCAATTCCCTTAACTGCAATGTCTTCCAGCAAGGGATCCTATTATATAACTTGAATAAGAATTTAAGGTAGCTTTTTCCTTGTAACCAACAACAATGAGCTCTTCTCACACGAGGCTTATCTAAAATGTCATGTTGTTCGGAGGGGATGACCCCTTTCCTCTACAGCCACAAAAATGGGCTCATGACCAATTCCAGAATGTTGGCTCTCCTCCCTTTAGCACTACCAAATCTCCCTCCATAAAAATCACCCTAACTTCTAATGGAACTCTTGGAGTTTACAGCATATATTTGACAATAAACATTGGGCCAGACTGTGGCTGGAGCTATGTGTTTCTAAATAATTACTTATTTTTGTCAATCGGATTGATTGGCAAGCCAATTCAAGGTAAAATTCAGGAAAACCAATCATTTGATAGGTATTCTGTGGAGGCTGTGGAGAGCAATGGGAGATGGAAGAATTTTTATATAAGTAATTGTTATATTCTGATGCATACAGAATTGATTTGGAATCTGAGTGCTCTATTTTAGCTTCTGAGAGTGAATACATTTTTTAAAACGAATTGCTAAAATACCTGCACTTTGCACTGCTCCAGCCATATTGGTTTCCCAACTGTTTCTAAAACCCACTAGGAATGATCTTGTGTTAGATCTTTACACTAGCTTTTTTCCCTTTGCCTAAAATGCTTCTCCCCTCCCAGGGAGCCACACAGATCACCCCCTTATCTCCTTCAGGGCTTTACAAAGGCATCACCTTCTCAGCTGGGCTTCATCACTCACTCTATTTAAAATGATAGCTCACCCTCCCATTCACTCTCTATTTTCCTCTACTGAATTATTTATTTTTAATAGCACTTATCTCTATCTAAAACACTGCATATTTTTCTTTCTTATGTTGTTTATTGTCTATAGTCCCTAATAGAATATACTCTCCATGAGGGTGGAGATTTTTGTCTGTTTTTTTTTTTTCCCTTTCACTGTTATAGTCCTGGTTCCTAGATTGGGGTCTGGTGGTACTCAACATTTTTTGGACGAAGTAAT
>PVKH010035000.1:0-11797 GCA_004027955.1 Chaetophractus vellerosus | reverse complement strand
TTGGGTGGCTCCATTCCGTTTTCACGGGCGGCTCTGCTCCATGTTTTGTGGGCAGCAGTCCTCCATGTTTTTTGCGGGCTGCCACGGCTTCCGTGGTTCCCAGGCGGTAGCTCCGCTTTTCACAGGTGACTTTGCCATGCCTGTGGGGGCTCCGCCCTGCCCATGGCGGCTTTTTGCCTTGCCCATGGCAGCTCTGCCCCACCCAGGGCAGCTTGCCTTTCTCAAGGCCGTCTGCCCGCTCGGAGAGGTCCCCGGGAATCGAACCCGGGGCCTCCCATGTGGTACCCCAGCACGCTGTTATCCACTGAGCTATCTAGCTGGGCCCCAAAATAATTTTTCTGACCACAATGGAATGAAGCAGGAAATCAGTAAGGGGCAGAGAAGTGATTAGGCACAAAGATATGGAAGTTAAACAACACAGTCTTAGACAATCAGTGCATCAAGGAGGAAATTGAAAAAGAAATCAGTAACTACCTTGAAATGAATGAAAATGACAACACAATGTGTCAAAACCTATGGGATGCAGCAAAAGTAGTGTTGAGAGGGAAATTCATAGCCATAAAACTCTATATTAAAAAGGAAGAAAGAGCTAAAATCAATTACCTAATTGCACATCAGGAGGAATTAGAAATGGAACAACAAACTAAAGCCAAACCAAGTAGAAAGAATTAAATAACAAAGTTTAGAATAGAGTTAAATGAAATTGAAAATAAGAAAGCATGAGAAACAAACAAAAGCTGGTTCTTTGAGAAGATTGCTAAATTGACAAGTCATAGCTAGATGAACAAAGAAAAAAAAAGAGAAGATGCAAATACATAAAATAAGAAACAAGGAAACGGATATCCCCCTAAGCCCAAAGAAATAAAGAGTATCATAAGATGATACTTTGCAAAATTGTATGCCAACAAGATGGATAATTTGCAGAAATGGACAAATTCCTAGAAACACACAAGCAACCTACATTGATGAAAGAGGAAACTGATGAACTCAGCAGCCCAATAACAAGTAAGGAGATAGAATCAGTCATCAAAAATCTCCCAACTTAGAAGAGTCCAGGATCAGATGGCTTCACAGGTGAAATCTACCATACATTCCAGAAAGAACTAACACTGATACTGCTTAAAATCTTCCAAAAAATAGAAGTGGAGAGAACATTGCCTACCTCATTCTATGATGCCAACATCCACATAATCCCAAATCCAAACAAGAAAGGAAAACTATAGACCAATCTCTCTAATGAGCCTAGATGCTAAACTCCTCAAAAAAATACTTGCTAATCATATTCAACAACACATCAAATGAATTACACACCTTGACCAGTGTTTCATCCTTGGAATGCAAGGATGGTTCAACATAAGAAAATCAATCAATGTAATATACCACATAAAAATTGAAAGAAAAAATTATATGAACATTTCTGTAGATGCAGAAAAAGCATTCAATAAAATACAGCACCCTTTCCTGATAAAAGCACTTCAAAATATAGGAATAGAAGGAAACTTCCTCAACATGGTCAAGGGTATATAAGAAAAACCCACAACTAACATCATCTTCATTGGTGAAATCCTAAAAGCTTTCGCTCTAAGATCTGGAACAAGACAAGAAGGCCCACTTTCACTGCTCTTGTTTAACATTGTTTTAGAAGTAATTGCTCAAACACTTAAGCAAGAGAAAGATATAAAAGACATCCAAATTGAAAAGAAAGAAGTACAAATTTCACGATTTGCAGATGACATGATGCTACATATGGAAAGCCCTGGGAAATCTATAAAAAAACTTCTAGAGCTTATAAATGAGTTTTGTAAGTGGCAGGTTAGAAAACCAATGTGCAAAAAACAGTAGCATTTCTATACACCAATAATGATCCATCTGAGGAGGAAATCAAGAAAAACATCCCATTTACAATAGCAAATAAAAGAATCAAATACTGAGGGAAAAATTTAACTAAAGATGCAAAGAACTTGTACATAGAAAATCACACAACACTGTTAAAGGAAATCAAAGGTCTAAATAAATGGAAGAATATTCCCTGTTCATAGATAGGAAGAATAAACATTGTTACAATATCTACCCTACCCAAACTAATCTACAGGTTTAATGCAATCCCAATAAAAATTACCACAGGATTTTTTACTGAATTGGAAAAGCTAACTATGAAATTTATTTTGAAGGGCAAGGGGACCAGAATAACCAAAGACATATTTAAAAGGAAAAATGAAATCAGAGGAATCACACTACCTGACTTTAAAACATACTACAAACCTACAGTGGTCAAAAATACATGGTACTGGCATAAGGATAGACATACTGATTGGTGGAACCGAATTGAGAATTCTGATATAGAACATCACATATACAGTCAACTCATATTTGTCAAGGCCACCATGCCCATTCAATTTGGAAAGAATGGCCTCTTCAACAAATGGTGCTTGGAGAACAGTATATCCATAACCAAAGAATCAGGGAGGAACACCATCTCACACCTTATACAAAAATTAGCTCAAGTTGGATCAAAGATCTAAGTATAAGAACCAAGACCATAAAGATCTTGGAAGATAATGTAGGGAAGCATCTACAGGATCTTGTGTTAGGAAATGGTTTCAGGAAATTTATACCCAAAGCACAAGCAAAGAAAGAAAAAGTAGATAAATGAGATCTCAAAATTAAAAATTTTGCACCTCAAAGGATTTTGTCAAGGAAGTAAAAAGACAGCCTACTGAATGGGAGAAAACATTTGGTAACCATATATCTGATAAGGGCCTAATATCCAGCATATATTAAAAAATCTTAAACCTAGAAAATAAAAAGACAAACAACCCATTTGAAAAATGGTCAAGTGTTTAAATAGACACTTCTCCAAAGAAGAAATACAAATGGCTATAAAGCACATGAAATGATGCTCAACATCACTAGCTATTAGGGAAATGCAAATCAAAACTACAATGAGATATCATCTTATACCCATTAGACTGGCAGCTATTAAAATAACAGAGGACTACAAGTGTTGGAGAGGATGTGGAAGTATGGGAATCCTTATCCATTACTGGTAGAAATGTAGAATTTTGCAGCCATTGTGGAGGATAGTTTGATGGTTCTTCAGGCAGCTATCAAGCAAACCCACTGCTGGGTTTATAGCCAGAAGAATTGAAAGTAGGGACATGGGTAGATATATGCACATCAGTGTTCATAGTGGCATTATTCACTATTGCCAAAAGTTGGAAACAACCCAAGTGTCCATCAACAGATGAATGGATAAATGAATTGTGGTATATACATACAATGGAGAATTACTCAGCTGTAAGAAAGAATGCAATATTAACACATGGGAAAACATGGATGAACCCTGAAGACATTATGTTGAGTGAAGCAAGCCAGGCACTGAAGGGCAAATACTACATGGCCTCACTGATATGAATTAAGAAAATTGATCAGACTCACGGAGCTAGACTCTGGAAGATAGTTTTACAGGAGACAGAAAGGGAGAAGAACGTTATGAGCCAATGCCCACATGGGCAAAATCTATGATAAGTTGGAGGGCTATAGTTGTGCAGTGGATGGTCATGACAGTGGTGCAATGATGTCATTGGGTTGAGTGATGCTGGTCGGTGAGGGTGGTATGGTGGGGAGGGTGGGTTGGACTGTCCATGGAACTGGGGGGAGAGTCGGGGGAGGGACAAGGTGAACTCTGGGGATTTTTGGGTATGTGGTTGAAACTACAACATTGTGAATGTTCTTTTGACAAATATGGCAGGGGAGGGTTACAGGTGTGGGGTTTTGGATGTGGAGGGGAATGCAGAACAGGCCTTCCTCGGGCCAGGCTTCTAGGGAGTGTCTGAGTGCTCATCTTGTCACTGTGTGTTGTATCAGTGGGTGGAGACCCACAGAATGAGTGGGAAGGTGTTGGACTCCTATCCTGGGGAGTCCTGCCTTGGTCTCATATAGAGGGGTAGGAGTCTCTCATGAACATAGGCAGTGCCTAATAGAGTAGGACAGGCCAGAATGTCAAGCCCTCAATGTTGTTTCAAGTAACAATGAATCTTGTTCTTCAAGGGTTGAGGCTTGGTGGTTGCTGTGGTTCCTAAGGGGAGGAGGAGGGAGGAATAGAATAGACAGAACATGGAAGATTTTGGGGAAAATGGAATTATTCTACATGATCTTGCAATGATGGATACAGGTCATGTTAAATTTCACACACACACACACAAACACACACTTATATCAGTACTGTTATATTATCACCACCACCCATTCCCAATACAGTTCCATTGTTCCAAATAAGACCCCTGTAGATTTTAAACCTTAACTTCCCATTCCCTATCCCCACCCAATTCCCTATCCCACCCAATGCCCTGGTAACCTATATTCTAGATTCTGAGTCTGATTTTATTTATTCTAATTATTTCATATCAGTGAAATCATACTAAATTTGTCCTTTTGTATCTGACTTATTTCACTCAACATGATGTCTTCAAGGTTCATCTATGTTGTTGGATGTATTAGGACTTCATTCCTTTTTTGGCTGAATAACATTCCAATGTACATACATACACATTTAATTACTTATTTATCAGTTGATGGTCACTTGAGTTGCTTCCATCTTCTGTGAATAATACTGTGAACAACAATGCGCAAAGATCTGTTTGAGTCCTACATTCAATTCTTTTGGGGATATACCTAATAGTTTGACTGCCAGGTCATATGGTAATCCTATACTTGACTTTCTGAGAAATTGTCAAACTGTCTTCCACAGCAGCAGCACCATTTTACATTGCCACTACCAATGAAAGAGGGTTCCTATTCTCTGCATCCTCTCTAACACTTTTAATTTTCTGTTTTCTAATAGCAGCCATTCTAATGGGTATGAAATGGTATCTCGTGATTTTGATTTCCATTTCCCTGATGACTAATGATGTTAAGTAATTTTCATGTGCTTTCTGGTCATTTGTATATCTTCTTTGGAGAGATATCTTTTCAAGTTTTTTTGCCCATATTGAATTTGTTAGTTTGACTTTTTTGTTTTTAAGTTGAAGGATTTATTTATATATTCTGGATATCAAAACTTTACCAGATATGTGGTTACCAAATATTTCTCCCAATATATGGGTTGTCATTTTACTTTCATGATAAAGCCCTTTGGAGAACAAAAGTTTTTAATTTTGATGAAGTCCCACTTATCTATTTTTTTCTTTTATTGCTGTATATATTCTAAGAAACCATCGCTTAATACAAGGTCCTGACTATGCTTTCATCTAGGCCTTTGCTCCTTCTGGCTTTTATATTTAGGTTTTTGATCCATTTTGTTGTTTGTATAAGATGTGATATATGGGTCTGTTCTAGTTTGCTATGCTGCTGAAAGCAATATACCAGAAATGGGTTGTCTTTTACAGTGGGGATTTATTAGTTTACAAATTTACAGCTCTGAAGCCACGAAAATGTCCAAATCAAGGCATCATCAAGGCAATACCTTCTTCCTGAGGACTGGCTGCCAATGATCCTGGAGTCCTGCCTCACATGGTGAGGCACATGACAACATCTTCTGGCCTCTCCCTTCACTTATGGGTTTTGTTGCTTCTAGCTTAATGCTTCTGTGGCTTCTCTTTATCTGTCTGACTTTAATTGTCTTATAAAGGACTACAGTAAGAATATTAAGACCCACCCTGAATGATGTGGGTCACATCTTAGTTGTGATCCTATTCGCAAAAAATCCTACATACAATGGGTCCAAACCACAGGAATGGATTAATTTTAAGAACATACATTCGTGGGGCACATACAGTTTCAAACCATCACAGGGTCCTCCTTTTTTTGGTCAATGGAGATCCAGTACCATTTGTTGAAGAGACTGTTCTTTCCCAATTGACTGGTCTCTTCCACCTTGTCAAAGACCAGTTGGTTGGCCATACATTTTAGGAGTGATTTCTGATCTCTCAATTTGATTATATTGGTCTATAGGTCTATCCTTGTGCCAGTATCATGCTGGGGTTTTCTTTTCTTTTCTTTTCTTTTCTTTTGGATGAATTGAATGCTTTATTAATATGTATCAATAAAATTGATTTGCTAAAAATGTTACAATAAAACCTTGCCCTTAACAATATTAAAAAAATCAATTTCATAATATGTAATGTCATGTTATTGCAGGGTTAACAAAACTTTCTGTACTGTTAGCAATATTACAACTGATAGTTAAATTTATAAATTGATAAATTTATACTGCAGAGCCCCAAGTTGTAATGAGATACAACCTGAAAACAGAGGCTGGGGGAAAGACCAGAGCCAATTGCAATAGGGTAATACTAATTAATATGTGGGCTGCAGTATCAAATGGTTTACTGCAGTTTAATGGACTTTCATTTATCTGAATTAATTTTATTTTTCGCAGGTTTCCTCCTCTGCATACATTTTTTAAAAAGTTGGTTTCTCTTTTTGATTTCATTAATAAACAAGTTCTGAGCACACCTAGGAAGTGCAAGTCAATATTAAGTTTATGTAGATTCAGCAGCAAAATCCCTGCCATCCTGAAGCTTACATCCTGGTTGATATTGATTTGGCATGTCCATCATTCTGGTTTTGTAAATGCCTCCTCTTTCTAAGGCTTGTCTCGGGAGTTTTATCTGATAAATGGCCAGGTTCAGACTGAAGCACTTACGGTTCCACTTAACAAGGTTTTCCACTGGGATATGCTGAGCTATGGTTGAAATTCTGACTTTAATCAACATGGATTCTTTGATGATTTAGAAGCTAAGAATTCAGTGTGAAACTCTTACCACGTATCTCACATTTTAAGGTTTCTCTCTTGGGTGAACTCTGTGCTGAGATTGTAGATGTGAAGATAGATCAAAGCCTTTACCACACACATTTGTATGGTTTCTCCCCAGTGTGGATAGTCTGATGAAGGTGAGAACTTGAGGCATGACTAAAGCACTTACCACACACCCCACACTTATATAGTTTCTCTCCTGTGTGAACCCTCTGATGCATGTCAAAATTCAAGCTCTACTTTAAGCCCTTCTCATACTCCTCACACCTACATGTCTTTCCTCTAGTGTGGACTCTCTGATGGGATTGAAGGTATGAATTCTGACCAAAGCTTTTCCCACACTCTTCACATTTGAATGTTTGTTTGTTTTTTTCCATTGTGGACTCTCTGATGAGTCAGGAGATATGAGGCCTGATTGAGGTCCTTCCCACACTCCTCAAAATTACAGGGTTTCTCTTCTGTGTGGATCCTTTTATAAATACTTGGCTTACAAATGAAGCCCTTCCCACATTCCTCTCATTTGCATGGTTTCTTTCTTGTGTGGACCATGCAATGATGATTAAGTGCTGATCTACAATGGAAGCTCTTAGCATATGTGACATATTTGAATGGTTCCTCCCCAGTGTGGATTCTCTGATGTTCCTGAAAATGTGAAGCATGAATATAGGCCCTCCCATATTCCTCACAATTATAAAGTTTCTCTCCTGTATGAACCTTGCAATGAACACTAAGTCCTGATTTGTGACTGAAGCCTTTCCCATATTCCTCACATTTGTATTATTTCTCTAAAATGTGGACTTTCTGATGTGTTTGCAGATGTGAGCTGTGACCCTTATCACACTCATTACACTTATATCATATATCTCCCATGTGAATGTTCTGATGAATATGAAGAACTGAGCTATAATGGAAGCTTGCCACACTCATTATGTGTATGTGACTTCTCTACTGAGTGCAACCATTGATGAATATGAAAGTTGGAGAGATCACTGAAGGTTTTTTACATTCATTACACTGGTAAGGTTTCTATCCTGTGTGAATTATAGATAGTCCTATCCCAACCTGGCAGGTTGAATCATCTTGTTTGGGAGACTAAGGACTATTTATTGTGCAGTCTTGACACTTGTTTAAGTCACTTGCAATTTGTTTCCATATTGGCCAGCAGGAAAGCTTTTCAGTTCATCCTGCTTGTAGAATAATCTCCATCCCATTTTGGATCTTGCCTCCCATGAAGAGTAGGTTCCTGAAGTTTTCCACCATCACATCTTCGTACAGCTTCTTCTGGGAAGAGTCCAGCAGCCCCAGCTCCTCCTCAGTGAAAACTGCAACCGTGTCTTTGAATGCCACTGCTTCCTTGCATGTGGTCATGTTTCTGGCCAATTCTGGGAATGTGCAGAGTCCTGGGAAGGAAGAAGTGTACCTGGCAACATGCATGGTGCTCTGCTGCCAGTGGCCATTGAGTCTCAGTCCTTTATGAAAGGCAGAAGTCCATTTTCTGTCACAAAACCTTTTCCTATAAACCCATTGTTGGATTGTTGCAGGCCCCAAGTACAGGTCCAAAAAGTTCAGAAGGGTAGTGAGAAGCAGAATTAAATCATCACCATGAAGGGAAATAAGTTAGCAACATCACACTCCTGGAACAGAAGACCCATGACACCAGGCTGTTTTGATTACTGTGACTTTGTAACAAGTTTTAAGGTTGGGAAGTGTGATTCCTCAAAATTCATTCTTTGTTTTCAAGATGGCTTTAGTTGTTCAGGGCCTCTTACCCTTCCATATAAATTGGCTGATTAGCTTTTCCATTTCTACAAAATATATTGTTGGAATTTTGAATGAGATTGCATTAAATTTATAAATTTCTTGGGGGCAGTATTGCCATCTGTATTAGTCAGCCAAAGGGGTGCCTTTGCAAATTACCAATCATTGGTTGGTTTTTATAAAGGGTATTTATTTGGGGTAGAATTCCACAGTTACCAGGCCATAAAGCATAAGTTTCTTCCCTCACCAAAGTCCATTGCCATGTGTTGGAGCAAGACAGCTGCTGATGTTTGCCAGGGTTCAGGCTCCTTATGTTCCTCTCTTCCCAGGGCTGTGTTTCTCTCTGGGCTTAGCTCCTCCACTTGCTCCACAAGGTCAGCTGTAGACTATCCAGTGAACTGCTCACTTCTCTTCTCCTGGGGCATCCTCTCCAATATCAGAACTGATTCTCAAAAACTGCTTCTAAAATCTGCTCCCTCTGTCCTTTTATATTCTATTTCCCCACCCACCAAAGGGTGGGGCTCAATGCCCTACTGACATGGCCCAGTCAAGACCTGAATCATAACTTGATCATGCCCAAATTAGCAGATCAGTTTACAAGCATGATTCAATATCGATTTTTGGAATTCATAATTACATCAAATGTCTACACCATCTTAACAATAGTTAGTCTTCCAATCCATGAACATGGAATATTCTTCCATTATTTTGGGTCTTCTTTAATTTCCTTTAGCAATGTCTTGTAGTTTTCTGTGTGCAAATCCTTTACATTCTTGATTTGATTTATTGCTAGATATTTCATTCTTTTTGTTGCTATAGTGAGTGGAATTTTTTTCTTGATTTTTTCTTCTAGCTGTTCATTGCTTGTGTACAGAAATACTACTGAATTTGGGGTGTTGATCTTGTACCTGACACTTTGTGGAATTCACTTATTAGCTCTTAGGGCTTTGAGGTGGACTTTTCAGGATTTTCTGTAAATAATATCATATAACATCTGCAAATATGGAAAGTTTTACTTCTTCCTTTCCTATTTGGATGGCTTTTATTTATTTTACTTGTCTAATTGCTCTGGCCAGAACTTCTAGTACAATGTTGAATAACAGTGGTGATAGTGGGCATTCTTGTCTTGTTCCTATTCTTAGAAGGAAAGATTTCTGTCTTTCATCACTAAATAAGATGTTAGCGGGGGGCTTTTCATGTAAGCCCTTTATGGTGTTGAGGAATTTCTGTGCTATTTCTTGTGTTCTAGGTGTTTTCTTTAATCAAGAACGGGCTGCTGTATTTTGTCAAGTGCCTTTTCTACATCAATTGAGATGATCATGTGGATATTTTACTTCTTTCTATTAATGTGGTGTATTACATTAATTGATTTTCTCATGTTGAACCATCCTTATGTACCAGGGGTAAATCCCTCAGGATTATGGTGTAGAATTCTTTAATATGCTATTGGATTTGGTTTGGTAGTATTTTGTTGAGGAAATAGGTATCTATGTTCATAAGAAATATTGGTCTTTAGTTTTCTTTTATTGTGGTATCCTTATCCAGTTTTGTGATGAGGGTGATGTCGGCCACATGGAATGAGTGAGAGAGTGTTCACTCATCTTGAATATTTTGGAAGAGTTTGAGCAGAATTGGAGTTAAGTCTTCTTAGAATCTTTGATAGAATTCTCCTGTGAAGCCATCTGGTTCTGGATTTTTCTTTGTTGGGAAGTTTTGATTACTAATTCATTTAGTGGTAATTGATATATTGAGATCTTCTATTTCTGTTAGTATCCATGTAGGTGGTTGTTTGTGTGTTTCTAAGAATTTGTCCATCCCATCTGGGTTATGCAGTTTATTAACATAATGGTTTTTGTTTGTTTGTTCATTTTGTTTTGTTTTGTTTTTAGTTTGTTAAAGGCTGTCAAGGCAACATAGCAGAAATGGGCTGGCTTTTATAAAGGGGATTTATTAACTTAAAAGCTTACAGTTCCAATGTGGAAATTGTCCAAATCAAGGCATCATCAGGAGATGCTTTCTCCCTGAGCTACAGCTGTGGGCAGTCAGGCACATGGCAGTATCATCTTGTCTTTCACTTTCCTCCCAGCCTCATTGTTTTCAGCTTCTGGCTTCAGTGGCTCCTCTCAGCTTTTGTTTCATAGATTTCTCCTCCTGGCCCATAGGACCTTTTCTCTCAGCTTCTAGGTATTTCTCTTTGTTTCTTCAGCCTCTCTCTTCCATTTATAAAGGACTCCAGCAAGAGGACCAAGCCTCACCCTGAACTACACCCCACTGAAACAATCCTATCAAATGGCCCTGAACTAAATCCAATCCAATCAAAGGGTCCCATACTGACAGAAATGGACCAATTTAAGAATATAATTTTCTGGGGTTCCCAAAAGCCCAAAGCTACCACATTCTACCTTCTGGACTCCAAAAATGTATGTTCTTACATTTTCAAAATGCATTCATTCTATCACAATAATTTAAAAAGCCTTGTAGCTGGCTCCATAGCTCAGGGGTTAGAGCACTGGTTTTGTAAAAAGCCTTAAGTCATTTCAGTAACATTATTAAATACAAATCTCATCAAAATTGGTTATAGGAGTGTCTGTCTTGGGGCAAAAATCCCCCAGACTGTGGGCCTGTGAAACTTACAAAAAAAGTTATCTGCTTCCAATATACAAAGGAGGGACAATTATAGAATAAACATTCCTATTGCCAGAGAGAAATTGGAAATAAAACAGGGGTCATGGATCCCAAACAGTTCAGAAACCTGCAGAGCATATTCTTTAGATTTCAAGGTCTGAGATTCATCTATAGAACAATGTCTTGTTCTTGGGGCCTTTTAGACTAGTAGTCCCACCCTTTCCAAGAGCTTGCCCAGCAGCCATGTTCTTGGTCCACCCTCATCAAACATTGGGGTGTCCCCCTGAATTCCAGGCCTCACATGCTGAGAACACTGGGGTGATGGCCAGACTCTCCCCATTCTCTGGTGCACAGCCTCAACCCACTTAGAACTGTGGGGTAGTGGCCAAACTCTTGCCAATCTCCAGGGAATTTGCCCCACCCTCTCCAAAGCCTGGGGTGGTAGTGTTCTTTCCTGTACAATTGGGTGGGAAGACTGACCTCAAGTGTGTGTCTGGGCATACTCACCCTTTCTGCACACATGGGTGGGTTTGCTCTCTGGGCCTAAGAAGCTGTCTTAAGTCCAGAAATCAGCTTCTGCAGTATTGCCCATGTAATGGTTTTGCAGTTTTATGTAATTATGAATTCCAAAAATATAAATTGGATCATGTTTGTTTA
>PVKH010034999.1:0-11803 GCA_004027955.1 Chaetophractus vellerosus | reverse complement strand
AAGTCATACAGAAGGCCAAGATGCAAACTCAGTCTTCTGATACAAAATCTAATGTTCTTTCTACAAAGCAGCCAACATGGTCTGTTAAACATCATGATTGGTTTCAGACCTTACCCTGTAAGGGAATATGACATTAGAAGATAAGTTCTTCCACAAAGACACATGGGAGTTAGAGGCGTACCTGGTTTGCTAACAGGAGGTCGGGAGGGCGAGGGCACTGGTGGCATCTCTGTGGGAATGGGTGCTGAAGGTGGAGGAGGAACTGCTGATGCCACAGGCTCTTCTTTTGGGGCTGTGGCAGCAGGAGTTTCAGCTGGCTTGTCTTTAGCAGAAGCAGCTGGAAAATAAGAAAAACAGATGCCATGGGAACCGTCTGGAATGAAAAGCAATCAAATCACAGATGCTAAGCAGAATTTAGCAGCAAAGCTCTAGTTCCGATAATTAACAAATGTCTGCTTGCTCTACCCTAGGCACTATGAGATGCACACAATTGATACAAGGCATTATTCTACTCCCGGGGGCCACTAGATGGTTTTACATAAGTGGCTTAATTCAGCCGCCTCTCTGATTTCACAAATATCTGCTAATCATCAAATTCAACAAGTACTTTCAAAGTACCTACTAAGCCCAAGGAAATGTAAACTTCCAAGCAAAAAAAGGTGATTTAAAATGTTGAAGCACATATATAGAAGCACCGTATTTATGGTTAAGCTAAGGATATCTCCTTTTACTTTAACATCTCATAGGGAAGAACACTCTTCACCAAAAAACAAAAGTTTAAATAATTAAGGGCTCATTAGGCTTCCGAGTTCAAAAGCATTCCATCTAGGAATACATTCATAAATCAATGATATGGTCAAGTAACAAACTCACTTTAGATTCTTACCCATCTGGACATCAAATCCAGTTTTGTATTTGAATTAGAAGAATTTCCTTCTGCTTTTGCTGTGAGGGATGAATGATCAGAAGATAGAATTCTTCAACTGGAAGAATCTCTCTTATTTCCTAGCCTTCTACTATGCATTTTTCCCATTCTGGACTTCTGGTCTTGCCCTGATTAACCTCAATGATGCAATCTACCATTGCTCTGCTTACTATTTTAACACTGAGAAAGAAACAGATTTTAATCGATTTCAGAATTTAAGAGCCGGAAAAGTTATTTCTCTTCTAATCTATAATACTGTGAGGTTCAGTAAAAATCCTTTATCTTCTTGGTTTCATATTTTCTTCCCATTAGGAATACCACCCTCCATAGAGATGTTATGAGAGAATAGATTTGAAAAGATCCTATGCTGAATTCTACATAATAGCCACCATGAAATATTACTTCTTCTTACGTTAAAACGGTGGTTCTCAACACTGGCTGTGTATCAGAATCACTTGGGGAACATTAAAAACAAACGAACAGAAAAACACTGCCAATTGCCAGGATCACATAACCTCAGACTTGAGACTCTCTGGGACATGGGCCTAGGCATTTATATTATTTTAAAAGCTCATGCATGACATGATGCAAGGGTTAGGAGAAAAAATCATTGCCTTTGAGCCGCCACGGGCAGGGCAGGTCGCCCGCGAATGGGGCTCAGCCAGCCACCGGCGAACTGAAAGCCGGCTGTGAATGGAAGCAGAAGCCGCCCACAAGCAGGGAAAGCCGTGCCTGCACAGTGACCAGTCTCGGCGCATCACCGCGGGGGGTGGGGGGGGGATGTGTAATAAATAAATCTTTAAAAAAAAAAAAAATCATTGCCTTTGCAACTGTCTTCATCTCTATAATATCCTTAAGAAAAGGTCCAGTCTACGAAACATACGCGGAAAGAACAGAGCATTATGAGGTTTATTTTTTAATACCATTTTCTTCTAGAACTTGACAAAGTTCACATGATATAAATATTACCTCACTTATTCCCTCATCTAAGAGCAGCTGGAATGCCAACAAGTCTTTAAGACATCAGGGAATTTGCAGCTATGCTGAGCCCCAATTCCAAGAGGGAACACTGGAGATCTTAACAACCAGGAGAACTTCCTTACCGGCAGTTTTCCTGAGTGTGAAAAGAGGAGTGTCTTTTTCTACTTTTCCCCCATCAGGTACCAAAAGAGCTTCAATCACACCACTTGCTGGTGATGGAACCTGCAAAGATGTCTGGAAAATGAAGGAAGATTAAGAAAGTTCAAATTTTCACTCAGTATTGGAAAATTAATTGTTTAAAATCTCAAATTTGAGTCACAAGAGTTGTGACGCGGATGTATAAGGCCCTGCACAAAGAAACAGCTAAGACCACACTTGCAGAGTAAGGTGAAGACAAGTAATGCTATTGTGAAGAGGAGCCCTTTCTCAAAAACATTAAAGCAATATTCAGTTAATGAGATGCCAAGTGATATATGAAAACTGCAAACAGCTTAAACAAAATAAGTTGCTTTAAAGTTAAATAAAAAGACAAAAGTACATATATGAACAAACCAAAATGAAACTTTAAAGTTTTTGTTTGTTTTTTAAAGATTTACTTTTTATTTATTTATATATCCCCCCCTTGCTGCTTGTTCTTGCTGTGTTCATTTTTGCTTTTTTGTTCTTCTGTGTCTGCCTGTCTCCCCCTGCTGTGGCATCCCACTGAGTCAGCTCACCCTGTGGCGGCTTGCCTGCTCACCGCAGCTTGCCTTGCTCGCTGCGGCCTCCCATGTGGTAAACCAGGGCTCTACCAATTGAGCCACAGCTGTTTCCCAAGGCTTTTTTTTTTTTAATGAGCTATTTCAACACCTTTGTAGGTTTTAAAGTAACAGTCAAGCTCCCTGTTTTATCAGGTTAAGAAACCAAGGGGGAAAAATGAAGAATTGGCACAAATATAGGCCAAGCCTACCTTGTCCGTTTCAATCTCACAAACCACTTCATCTTCTGCAACTGTGTCTCCAACAGCTGAAAAGACAATCAAAAGCTACCTGTTATGGGAAGTAGATGTGGCTCAAGCAGTTGAGCTCCCGCCTACCACATGGGAGGTCTTGGGTTCGGTTTCTGGTGCCTCCTAAAGAAGACAAGCAAGACAGCGAGCTGACATGACAGGCTGGCGTAGTGAGCTGACACAACAGCGACACAAGGAGGAAAACACAACGAGAGACCCAATAAAGCAGGGGAGGAGAGGTGGCTCAAGCGATGAGGTGCCTCTCTCCCACATGGGAGGTTCCTGGTTCAGTTCTAGTGCCTCCTAAAAAGAAGACGAGCACACAAGGAACAGACACAGTGAGCGCAAACAACAAAGGGGGTGGGGAGGAAAAAAAAGCTACCTGTTAGGGAGGAGCCTCTCATAGCCAAAAACCCCTTTAGCAGGTGTGTTACAAGACCCCTTTCATATACATAGAGAATAGGGTGGAGCTTTAAGTTCTATTTAAAGTTAAGAAGTGAGAGGACAATAAATCTTACCTTTCTCCCACCTGACATCTCCCTCTGTGACAGATTCTGCAAATGTTGGGGTTTTGACTATAATCACATCATTCTCTAGAAAAGAGCAAAAAATAAAATCACAAGTAGTCATCTTTGTTTTTCTTTTTCACGTTTGCCTTAATTAAACTCGGTCAATTGTTCCTCTTCCCATTAAATCTCATTCCCAAGAAGGCAGGGGGCTGAAGGCAGGTACTTACTGCATATGGCTGTAGTTCTGAAGAAGCGAACATTGAAGACACTACTGCTGTTAATGCTACCAAAACAAAACAAAACAACAGAAAAGTTAACTCCTTTAAACAGGCAAAACTGCTCACATTTTATTGTAGTTAATGTACCACTTTAAATCAGTGATTCTTGACCAGGGGTACTCATCAGTGTCAACTTTTTCTAAGGCTCCCACCCTCAGAGATTCTGACTCAATAGGTCTAGGGTAGAGCCTAGATGACCTTGGTGCCTTAGTGAGCTCCTAGTGTATATCGGACACAGTGCTGCAATGAAATGCCAGCTCTCATAAAATAAAGAGGTTAGAGAGGTACATATGGTAAGCTACCTGGGTCCTTTGCAATCTACCAAAAGGACTCACCTTCCTAATTAGGTTTCTTTTTTAACTAATTAAAATCAAGTAAGAGATATTGCACGCCCTCAGGGTATATGGCATTGTGCCATAATCAGGATTATGGATTTAGATAAGATAAAGCAGCAAGATGACTCAGAAGTAGAGTAAAATGAGGTATCACACAAAAAGAAAAAAAAAATTAAATAAAGTGGGAATCTGTTCTCTTGCTAGTAGGCAGCACATCAGCCCACTCTGGACTCATTGAAGAGGAACCTCAAAAGGCCAAAGCGTTTTCTAACATAGCACTTACTTTAAATAAACTGGAGAATTGTTCTTGTATGAAAAAAACCCTTTACAGTGGTTACCTCTAGGAAGTGGGATCTGTAGTTATATATGGGTATCTACGCATACAAACACATTTTGGAGGGCAGGGATGATTTTAGACTGATGGGGACTTCCATTTTCTAAGTAATAAAAAAGTAAAACAGATTTAGGTTGTCTTTTGAATTTTTACTTTTATAATGCCAAAATAATTATAAGCTCTATGTAGAATCAAGGAAAAATGTACATTATGGAAAAAATACAGCATACAGAACATGCTGCATCAAGTTTGTAACCATGTGAGAGTACATGTCTATGGAAAAGAATAAATGCTAAATAAAAGTTCAAAGGCACAGATGGCTGCAGACGCCCAAGACCTGGGAGCATTCGTTGTCTCTGGAAAGAGGAATTTGGTAGAGCTCTAGGACAAAGATGAAAAAGACTTCTCATGGATACCTTTTAACGTTTTGATTTTTGAGCCATGTAAATTCATTACCTATTAAATAAAAACACAAAACTAAAAATGGTTTTACAATAAAAGATTTTAAAAATTGAAGTGGGTATCTTGTTTACAGAAAAAAATAAACCACAAAACAGATATATTAGGGTGATACTACCCCCTAAAAGTTTAGTTATTTTAATAATTTACTTTTAAATAGTTATTTGTTTTATTTATTACATAGAGATTTGTGGCTTCCCAATTTTCATTTACACTGCAGATGAGCAGCTCATTTTAACTCTGAGTTTTTTAAATGACTTTTTATTGTGGTAACATATTAACAACTCAAAATCTACATTTTTTAAATTACAAAAGCATTATGTTTACTGTAAAATATTTAGAAACAAGAAAAAGAAAAAAGCACTTATAATAGGATCATATCATATAGTATGAAATGGGATCATTCTGTAATTTGCTGATTTTTCCACTTTATCATAGTGTGAACATGTTAACACGGCATAATTTTAATCAATCTCCTGTTGTTTGGCCATTTTGAGTGAAATCTGTATATATCAGGAGTTCTTCAGTATGGATTCCTAGAAATGGAATTGCTAGATCAAAAAAGGTACACCCAGTTCAAAGACTTCTGATTGCCAAACTGCCCTTCAAAAATAAAACAGCAATTCATACTTCTGGTTCTGAGTGCATCATTTTTTCAGTTTAAAAGAAAACCCCACTGTGATACACAGTGAAGGAGCTAATCTACTGACCCTTTACTCTGAAGACTCTTGCTGTAAAGAAAGTAGCTTGATAGCTATTTTTTAACAAGTTGCTAGAGAGCATCCAATTACTACCAACCTGAAAAATACTTGGAATGCAAAGTAGCATTACACAACATTCATAAACAGAAGTTAATCCGAAATACACACAAGTGTCCTTTCTCTAGAATGTGCCTTATGAAACCAACAAAAACATTCCCTCCAAGCCCATCAGAGGCCTTAGGGCTCCACCAACTAGTGCCTTTAATGCTTCTAAAATTAAAACTATGCTACCAAGAGGATGCTCTCAAGTTCTACCATAAATGCAACCTCTGGTCTTTCAGTTGCACTTGTATGCAACTAGAATATTAGCACCCTTCCATATCCATGTCCGTAAAAAGAATTACAATCTAAACACCTGAGGAGGACAGGTGCACTCCTGGTCCAGCTCCTGACATGGCGGTGATGTTCAATGTGCATTACACATGAAAAATAAACATCACGGTTAGGTCTGCACACTCAACATAATCATCTCGATTTCTAGGCCTGGAGGCCACTGAAGAAATCAGATGGTCAAATTTAGAACTGGTGTCTTAATAAATACCCCATAGCCACATATCTGAGCCTCCCCAGTGATACTTACACAATCTTCCTGCTGTCAGGGTAACCTGGTCCCTGACATAAGGAGACCCCTGCAAGAAACAAAACAACGCTTAACCAACAACCCTTATCTTACAAAGGGGATCTGCTAGGAATGGAAAAGAGGTCTGCTCACCCCCTAACCCTGAGAGATTAGGGTCAAGGGCAAGCAACAAGATCACCTTAATCACACAAAGCCCTGCTTCTCAATCTTTTCCACTAAAGCAGCCTTAATGGCAGAGGGCAATGGGTATGTGGTTTGAGAGTGGGTATGTGTTTAAGGAGGCAGGGGAAGAAATATGAGGGTACAGCTCAAATCTGTTTTATATCTTGTTTGCCTTAAAAATCCATAAACTTTGCATTATCCCTACTTGCTTTCATAATAAAATGTCTCTAACTCCTCAAATTTTCAAATTCAATTGAAGCTTGAGAAAGACATGTGATGGTTTATCCTATGCCTATTCATAACCTAATTTGAGAAGGGGGAGGTGGATCGGGTGGATGTTTGGTCTGGGTTTCTGTTTTTCCAGTTATAACGTGGACTGGGATAGCAGTAGCAAAGACTGGGCTACTTTAGGCTCAGGATCTCCAGCTTGTCCTAGGACTGAGCAAATAATTTCCCCACCTTTGAGTTTACTGCCATCCTATGCCTTTCCTGAGGTCTTCCACCCTGCCTTCCCTGGGGGGTGTGGGGGTATGGGATATAAACATATATTTTTTTCTTCCCCAGATCTTAACAACTCTTTCTGAACCATGGGAGATCTCTCTCTTTCTCTCTCATACTCTCATACCCACCTCCTCAAACATTCCTGGATTTCAGAGTCAAGCAAGTCACCTATGTCCAGCAGCCAATGAGTCTGCAGTACAAATCCCAAGCATAGCACATCTTTGAGCTAGAACAGCGAACAGCCAAACTGATTTTTTGGAACCTTGAGTCAAATTTAGAGTTCATTCAACAGCAAGTTCAATTTGTACAGGGCATTTGAGTTTATTAAAAAACTTTCACATAATGACCTCATTTTGATTTTTGAGTCTTACAACTCTCTGGAGTGGAACAACCATCGGCAATTATTCCCATTTCTTATTTAAATGGGGCTTCTGGAGGTTAAGTGACTAGTCCAAGGTGAGCCAGGATGCAAACCCCAACTACAAGACTCTTTCTGTTGTCCTGCCAGACTATTAAAATGGAGGAAATGTTTACTGGCATTTTTCAGGATTCCCAGTTGAAAAGAACATTTATTACTGAGAGTTCACTGTGCTGACACTGTGCTAGGTGCCTTTTGTTCTCCTGACTCTGAGGATAAAGTCCAAAATCTTTACACGGTCCTATCTTTCCTGCCAGACAGGCTTCCTTCCCATTTCTATGATCTGTTAAGCTCCTTCCTGCCTGAAAACCTTTGCACAAGCAAGTCCCTTTGGAATATCATTCTCTTGGCTGACTCCTATTTATTTGTCAAGCCTTACCTTAAATGTCACTTTTTCAGGAAAGCCTTTACTGACATTCCCATTGCACTCCCCATCCTCCCAAACTGGATTACATCATCCACCCCATCATTATACCCTGTGCTTCTCTTTTGTTGCAGTTATCACAATGTAATTATGTCCTTACGTGTGCATAAATGTATATTTATTCTCCCCAGCTAGCCCATAAGATGCGAGGGCAGAGACCATCAGCATCCCTGTCACCGAGCACAGTGTCTGGCATGTAGTAGAAACTCAAATTATCTGTGGACATGAGTATATAACGTGACCCTTAAGAGTTCAGGCTTTGGAGTCAGGGAGACCTGACTTGGCTAATAGTTGACCAAGTGACCTTGGTCAAGGTACTTAACCTCTCTGAGCCTCAGATTATGCATTTATAACACAGAATAATACCTCTCTCTTACAGATTTGTGACTAACTGAAAAATATGGAGAAAACGATCAGAACAATGCTTGGCACACAGAAAGCCCACAATAAAGATTCACTCATCAATACATATTTATGCCAGGCATATAATTAAAAATAGGCCATATTAAATACATCATTAATGATTTCCCCCCAAAAATATTAGGATAAAATCTAAACTCCTTCCAAAAGTCTCTACACCATCCTCTGATGCCACTTTCTCTCTTAACCAAAATGCTCCAGCCAAACCACCTTTTTTCCTAGTTCCTAACAATGCCAACCTCTTTCCTTCCTCGGGGACTTTGTACATACTTCCTTTCCTTCTAACGCTCTTTACTGGGCTGGCTCTGTCACACCCTCCAGGTCACAGTTTTATTGTCCCCCACTCTGAGAGGCTTTCTCTGTCTACCCTCATTCATTTCCTTCTCAGCACTTACTAAAATTTGTGACTATTTTTTTGGCCACTTACATTTTGTTTTTCTCCCTGGTCTGTAAGCTCCATGAGGGCAAGAATTGTTAACTGCTATACCCCTAGTTAGTGCCTAGCACAGTGCTGATACATAGGAGACACTCAACAATTATGCAATGAATGAATGACAGCTGTAATTATTAAATACCCTGTAAAATCTTAATCTACTTAAGTCAGACCGTGTTTTATTCCTATATGAACATTACAGGCACCCCGATTTTCGACTTTCCTCACACACTCCTCTGTCCAAGTGGACAGCATTTTAGGTGACGACAAGGGCAGAACTTACCAGGCAGGGAACGTCTCTCTAGAGTGCAGTTACCCTGTTGAGAAAGAAGACATTATCGACGTCACCTGAGATGAAAGGAGGGGAGAAACAGCTTTTTCTTTTAAAGACAAACTCAAAAGCTGTTTCAGTGCAGTTGACAGATGAATCTCGTGACTCCAAATGGTGAATGCAATATCCAGGGCTCGCGATCCCAGCCTGCCAAACGATCTCAACTTCCCACGGGGCTGCACGCCCCCGATTTTAACAGGAGACGAGACAGGTCCCCGGATGCCGCCGCGGGGCGGCACCGCGGCGCGTCTTGCCAGCTGAGTCTCGTATCAGGGCGGGCGCAGCTGCGGGCGGCTAACGCGCCCCAGCGCCGAGGGTAGGATGCAGCAGGCGGGCTGCCTCAGGAAAGCGCGGGGCCGCTGGGCTCCGCAGGCCCGGTGGGGCGGCCCCAGGCGCGACAGCGGCCCTGGGCCACCCAGCCCGCGGCCTCCGCGTCCCAGTGCCCTTGGTGCTCGGCCTGGCCGGCGCGCCGCGGCCCTGCCCCCGGCCCGGTCGGCCTCTCGCCAGCGGGCTCCTCACCACCGGGACGCTGGCCCGGCAGACGTACCTTCCGGAGAGCGGAGAGGGAGCGGCTGAATGCCCGGGACACGCAGCGGGACCGGGACAACATCGCGAACACAGCAGAGCCGAGGGCGGGCGGACAACGGATATGGGGCCCGGTAACAACCGGAAGTGGGGCGGGCCGCGGCACCCGCCGCGCAGCTAGGGGTGTTCGGAGCAAACCACTGGCAGGGGGCGAGAATGGGAGACGCTGCCCCGGCGTCCAGCGCCCGCGGACGGGCGGCAGTGGGGCGCTCTCCGAGTCCGCTGCGCCGCGCTGCGCTGCCCGCCGTCCTAGGCCGTTTTCCCCAAGGGTGCCCACAACTGCCCGGAGCCCGGATCACCCCCCGGGTCAGGCCTTGCCCAATCTTTCCGCAGAACTGCACGCTGAGCGCGGCGCCCTCCTCGTTTGGGACCGCAGGGCCCAGCGCCCTTCTGCACCAGGGGAGGGAGGCGAAAGGCCGGCTCGGGCTTTGAATTCGCACCTTTGCAGACTTTCCTGCCTGGCCTTACACTTTTGTGGCCTTGGGTGCCTCGTCTGTTAAAGTGGTACTTGTCACTTCCCAGCCTCCCTAACCCCAAATCAAAGAAACAAACAGAGCCCCCAAGGAACATCCAAAGGATTCTCATTGCCCTCTTTATTATCATCAATTTAACTGAAACATATTCATAAACCACACAATCCATCAAAAGTGTACAATCAATGGCATTTGGTATAATCACAGAGGTGTGCATTCATCACTTCAATCAATATTAGAGCATTCCCACTGCCCTCTTACCAAGCGGAAGGCCTTCATCAACTAGCTTTACCTCAGCAAGGACATCTCCCTGGCTACCCTAGTCCCTACCCAAACTCCCTCTAGCCAAACTAATTTTCCCCATATATCCTGTGTATTTTGGAGGTCGTTTGTCACCCCATCCCTAGAATAGAAACTCTGTTTTATTCACTGTCATATCCCCAGCACTAGAACAGAGCTTGGCATAGGTGGGTTCCCTGCACAGTGAATATTTGCAGGCTGCATTTGGGCCTCCTAGCTTTGGCCATACCATTCTGCCTGCTGCCTTAAAAGATCCATTACTGGCCACACCCCCGATGTGCGATTTCACTGCTCATACTTTTGTGTGTGTTGTTCCCTACTTCTATTTGTCCAGGGACTCCTTGCTCATCCATTAAGTATTTCTGAATCCCTGCCTAATCCCCTCTAGTAGAATAAACGGATGGACACTTTTTCTGTTTCCAAAGCATTGCGTTGTATTGTAATGTCCTGTTTACCTGTCCCTCTCTTCCACTTGAGGTGCAGGAGAGAAGGGGATGACTATTTTCCTGAAACTCCCAGCACAGAACCCTGTGCCTGGTACTCTGTATGTATTCAATAAATATTTGTGGAATGACTAAATACTTCCATGCTTACTGTGTTGCTGGACACAGCTGAAGAGTCCAAGAACAGTAATCAGGAGCTATGGCAATGGCAATCTCTCACCAGGGTTGCTGTTAAAATTTTCTTAGATAGCTATCTAATTCTTTCCGTTTTTAATAATTAATTTTTAGGGTTCTTATCTATGGTTTAGAAGCTCAAGTCTGGATAATGCGGCAAAGCACTTCTCCTGGACTTCCAGTGATCGCCCAAGTTAATCTTAGATTTTACTGTCTTAAACACCATGGACACACACACAGACACACACATGGACATACACATGCACACACACATGCACAGTAGCATGCAAAGTCCTTCTCAGAGGATAAAGGTTGAAATTCATTTCCTTGAGGCTCACATATGAGCCTCGATGGAGTCCAAGGTACAGCCTAGTAAACTCTGCATTTAGAGCCTCACAGGACACAGCACTGTCTCTCAGGACAGGAATTTATGAATACGAGTTGTGGCAAAGTTCAAAAGAGAATTTTTTAAAAATATCTTATTGTGAAATGAACATCCTAAATGGTATATAAGTACATGTGTACAGTTTAAAGAAGACTAATAACAGGACTGTTCGTGCCCACTGCTCACACTCAGGAATGAAAAAGCCTTATGTGGTCCTTCTTGATCATTCTCCCCAGAGTTAACCACTGCTGTCCTGAGTTATATACCAACCATCCCCTTGCCTTCATTTTAGCTTCAACACCCCTGTGACCTAAACTATACACAGATTTCTCCCCTATTTTTTAAATTGATAAATGGATGCATTTACTTTCAAATTGTAGAAGAACATTTTTTCTGTTTTTTAGAAAGGAAAAGTGACTCAGTTAATGAAAAACACCACAGAGTGGGCAGCTCACATTTAAAAATACAGATTTCTTCTCCCTTTTCTGTCCTCAAATTCCCCAATATTCATATATGTGGCCTGAACCATGCACTCCCATCTTTGCTTATATATTTATGAATATTATTTATGCTAATATAGTCATGATTATTACTGATGGGGCTA
>PVKH010034998.1:0-11785 GCA_004027955.1 Chaetophractus vellerosus | reverse complement strand
AAAAAAAATAAATTAATTAAAAAAAAAAACTTATTGGAAAGCTACAATAATCAAAACAGCATTGTACTGGTATAAGGACAGACATATAGACCAGTGGAATTAAACTGAAAGTTCAGAAATCAGCTCTCATGTTTATAGTAAACTGATTTTTGGCAACAGTGTAAAGTCCACTGAATTGGGAAAGAATATTCTCTTGAACAAATGGTGCTGGGAAAACTGGATCTCCATATGAAATAGAATGTAGGTGTACTCCTACCTCACAACATAAATAAAAAGCAACTCAAAGTGGATAAAAGGCCTAAATATAAGAGCCCAAACTATAAAACTCCCAGCAGAAAATGTAGGGAAACACTTGCAGGACCTTGTGTTAGAAAATGGCTTCTTAGACTTTATACAAGCACAAGCAGCAAAAGAGAAAAATAGATAAATTTAACCTCATAAAAATTACAAACTTTTGCTCCTCAAAGGACTGTACCATGAAAGTAAAAGAACCATCTACACCAGGAGAAAAAATTTGAAAGCCACATATCTGATAAGGGTTTAATATTCAGAATATATAAAGAAATCCTTCATCTCAACAACAAAAGCCAAACAACCCTATTAAAAATTGGGCAAAAGACTTGATTAGACATTTCTCCAGAAAAGATATACAAATTACAAAAAGTGCATGAAAAGAGAATCAACATCATTAGCTGTCAGGGAAATGCAAATCTAAACCACAATGAGAAACCATTTCATATCCACTAGAATGACTAAAAATAAAAATTCCAAGAGTTGAAGAGGATGTAGGAGAATAGGAGCACTCATTCATTGCTTGTGGGAATGTAAAATGGTGTAGCTGCTGTGGAAGACAGGTTGGCAGTTCCTCAGAAAGTTAAGTGTGCAATAACCATATGACCTGGCAATCCCATTATTAGGTATTTACCCAAAATAATTGAAAGCGGGGACTTGAACAGATGTTTGCACACTGATGGTCATAGCAGAATTTTTCACAATTGCCAAAAGATGGAAGTAAACCCAGTGTCCATCATCTGATGAGTGGATAAACAAACTGTGGTATAAACAGGCAAGGGAATATTATTTAGTTGAAAAAAGAATGAAGTTTTCTTACATTTAGTAACACAGATGAACCTTGAAGGCATCGCGTTGAGTGAAATAAGCCAGACACAAATGGACAGATATTGTATGATCTCATTGATATGAAATAATCAGAAAAGCAAACTCGTAGAATCAGAATCCAGAATATAGGTTACTAGGGGGTGTGGTGGGAATAGGGAATAGGGAGTTAAGGATTAAAATGCAGTTTCTTTTTAGAATTATGGAAAAATTTTGGTAATGTATGGTGGTGAGGTAGCACAATATTGTGAATGTAATGAACAGTACTGAATTGTAGGTTTGAATGTGGTTAAAAGGGAGAAATTTTAGGTTGCATACATGTTACTAGAATGGAATTTTTAGAAAACTAATCCATGGAACTGCACAGCACAGTGAACTCTAAATTAATATATGGATCATAGTTAATAGTATAATTATAAAAATGGGTGAGAACTCTAGGGGCCAGGAGGGTTGGGAGGAGGGTTTTCCTGGGAATATGTCAAAGGTTAGTAAAGAATAAAAATGGTAGTAGTATCTTCTGCAGAGACATTTTGCATGCTTCTTCAATTTAAATATTAGGCTACATTGATTTGAAATAAGCTGTATTGCAAAATGTGCTGAAAGATCTTCTGGAAGGAGTTCTCACTTGATTCCCAGCTTTTTTGGTCACATTTATCCTGATGCACTTCACAGTGGTATCCTCCATATTCAGCTCCTTCTGGTGTATCCCTTCATTCAGTACAGCTTTCAGATAACATTGACTTGTTTGATTCACCCATTTTGTACTCAGAGCGCATCTGTGCTCTGTTGGCTTCTTTGTGTTCAGAGGCAAGGGCTTGAAGGGCTACATCTGCAGAGGTGAATGTGGAACAGGTTCAAGGTATGTTGGCAAGTGAAGAATTCACAGTCCTTGGAGAAACTGAAGGAGCAACTTTTGCTATAAGATCTTCATAAAACCACCTGGACACCATTAAAGAGGTGCTATCACTGTAAAAGATGAATAGCATGGGATAGGAAGAGTGCAGATTTCAACTAAATGTGCAGGGTTTTACTATCCTTAGGCATTTAGGATTTTATTAAATGTATATATGCATTTCAATATGTGCTAGAAGAAGAAAGGGTCCCTGGGATGAAATTCTGGCTCTAAGACTTAGTTGTTATAATATACGGTGCAAGTTATTTAAACTCTTTTTTCTTCAGTTTTTACTGTGTAAACTAGGAAAAAAAATGATTATAATACAGCATTTGGTCTGAATATCAAATAAGACTGTATTAGTCAGGGTTCTCTAGGGAAACAACTGACAGGAGAGATCTGTAAATATTATGAAATTTTATAAAGTTGTCTCACTTGACTGTGGGGATGCACAAGTCCAAACTCCATAGAGCAGGCTACAAGTTGGGTACTACAATGAAGGTTTTAGATGAGTTCCCCAGAAGCTCACTGGCTGAAGTACAGGTTGATATTCTCTCTTCTGATTGCTGAAATCACTTCTTTTAAGGCCTTCAACTGATTGGATGAGACTTCTCTCATTGAGGAAGGCAAAATCTTCAGTTGATTGAAGATGTAATCAGCCATAGATGCAATCAACTCACTGTTGATTTAATTTCATGAAATGTCCTCCCAGGAAGAATTAGGCCAGTGCTTACTTGATCAAACCCACTGGGTACCCTTACCCAGCTGAGTTGACACATAAACCTAACCATCACAAAGAGAAAGACAAAAAGTCAGATAGTTGAGAAAAAGAGAGTGAGAGAGAGCATGAGAGAGAGAGAGAGAGGCAGAGGAAGATAGGAGAAAGAGAGATATAGAGAGAAATAAGCTCCTCTGAGATTCTCTGGGACATTACAGTATATTTCATGGAGCTAAAGTTCAGCAAACACCCATTGATGGAACCAGGATTTATTGGATCTACACAGTTTGCTAGCAGGTGTTTTAATCTTCACAGCAAGCCTATGCTATAAACATCACTCTCCCCAATTTAGGATAACGGAACTAAAATTCAGGCTAAGTGATTTCCTCTCAGGTTGAGTTAGCAAACTACATAGCAAAGATAAGAATCAAATCAGCTTGAGTTCAAATTCCCTGATTTACTCACATCTGTTTTAATTTCCTTGACAGTTCAAGGAAATGCCATACAATGGACTGGCTTAAACAATGGGAATTTATTAGCCCACCATTTTGAATCTAGGAAAAAGTCCAAATCAAGGTGTCATCCATGTAATACTTTCTGAAGACTCGTCTTCTGGGGCTGGCTGCAGGTGATCCTTAGTCCTGGACTCATCTGTCATATGACAATGCACATGGCAGCCTCTCCTGTCCTCTCCTCTTTCAGGATTCCTTGACCCTCAGTTTCTTGCTTCCTGTGGCTTTCTTTCTCTCTCTTTCTCTGAATTTCATTCCACTTATAAAGGACTCCAGTAATAAGATTAAAACCCATCTTTATTAAATTAAGCCACACCTTAACTGAAGTAGCCTCATCAAAAGGTCCTACTTTCAATGGGTTCTCACCCATAGGGATGGATAAAATTTAAGAACATGTTTTTCTGGGATGTGTAGCTCCAAGCCACTATAACAATGTACAGTGTTTCTCCATCAGAAATAAAATTGATCAAAGGACTAGTATTCAGAATATATAAAGAACTCTCTAAAGTCAAAATTAAGAAAACAGAAGTCCAATTATAAAATCTCAGCAAAAGATTAGAATACACACTTCACCAAAGAAGATATGCAATAGCAGATAAGCAAATGAAAAGATGTTCAACATCATTAACAATCAAAAATTGCAAATTAAAACCATGATGAGATAACAGTTCCCACCTATTAGAATGATTAAAATGGAATATACTGAATACGTCAAATGCTAATAGGTATATGGAGAAACTGGATGTCTTATGTATTACTAATAGAAATGTAAAATCATACAGCCACTCTGGAAAGCAGTTTGGCAATTTTTTGTAAATTAATACTGTTGATTTCAGAACGTTCTTTATAATATTCTGAATACTAGTCCTTCAATGAATATGTTATTTGCAAATATTTTCCCAGCCTGCAGTTTGCCTTTTCATCCTCCTAACAGGAACTCATGGAACAAATGTTTTTAATTATGATGATGCCCAATTTATCTTTTTTTAAAAAATAGCTCACACCTTTGGTGTCATGTCTAAATACTCTTAAACAATGGGAATACCATTTGTCAGAAATACCAGCCTTCCATTATTGAATTCCTTTTGCACTGCTGTCAAATATCAGTTGGCCATATTTGTGTGAGTCTTTTTCTATATTTTCTATTTTGTACCATTGATCTATTTGACTCTTTCTGTCAGTAGCACACTATTGTATTTACTGTTCCTGTATAGGAAGTCTTAAAATCAAATAGTCTAATTCCTCCAAATCTGTTCTCTTCTTTGACTCAGGGACATCATGTTGTTGTTTTTCAAATTTACTTTAAATATAATGAACTACATTAATAGAACCCTTGCCATTGTACAAAATCTACCTTACTTCAATAAATCCTACCTTATGATTATGTGTTCTTTTAATTTCTGTCTGTGTTTGATTTGCTAACATAGTTATTAATTTGCTGTTATATATATGACTCCATTGGAATTCAGTCTTTATTTTTTGGGCTATCCACATTTTGCTATCAGGTTATCTTGAACTCTGCCAAGTGCTTTGGGAAGCTTTCCTTTCCCAATTGACTCTTTTGCTGGTATTTGATGACTGATAAGGGTTTGGTAAAATTTCAGACCAAAATTGTGTTTTTCTGAAAATTTGCCTTTTGTTTGTTACCTCTTTTGCTTTTGCCATTATTTAGCATATTTTGCTTAATATTTTCTTTATTTTCACCAGATATCTAAGGTTGTTTGAATGTGTGCTATGCACAGGTCTCTGAGCAAAAGCCAGCAAACATCTTTTGATGGTGGCTACACTTCCACAGGTGCACCTGTGGCAAGGTATCCAGAACTGGGAGTGGCTGCAGCTGAGCTCCATTGATAAGACCGTGGCATTGCTTCACGCAGAGCAAATGCAAGAGGGGCTTTTGAAGTCTGTTTGGCACCAGAGACTCTAAGCTTACTTGCCTACTGGTTAGAGACGTGCTGGGAAGTTTGGTTGCCTGGCACCTGCAGACCTTTGGGAGCTCTCAGGCAAAACTAGCTCATTGTCTTTCACAGCAGAGAAAATACCCAGAAAAACCCCCTCATCCACACGAAGTCTTTGAAAACACCCGTTAACAGTGCTTTTTAAAAAAATTATGCCTGAGGATGTCTGTTTTAGAATAGGGAGGTTAACAGTTAAAATTTGTTCATGATTTTTAATATGAAAACTGTTATCCTAATACGTATTTTTCCTGCATTTGGATGAGGTTATTTACTTATATTATTTTTTCTCTCTTCTCTTTCACTGTCTCTTTTATTTCTATTAATATATAAGTGTTTGATCTATTCAAATACAATAGTTTTTGTACTTGGAATTTTAAATGACATAACTGAACTTATTTTAGTTGTGCAAACGTGATGATAGTGTATTTATTAATGCTAAGTAAGACTTCCTGAGGGTTTACTGCTTGCCAGTCACCATTCAAGTGCTTCATAATCACAAAGAAATTAATCTTCACAACGTCCCTACCAGGTCAGCGCTCTGATTGTTCCCAGTTATGTTAGTATGACAAACACTTTTGGGGAGTCAGTACTTTTGTGACATATTTTTTTCAACTTGTATTTTCAAACTTTTCATGTACTTATATTTAAAGTGTCTCTTGTAAATATCATATAAATAGCTTTTTAAAATCCAGTTGTACAATATCAATATTGTAATTCATGTTTATTCTATTGACATTTAATATCAGATCTGACACCAATGAGTTTATATTTACCACCTTATTATTCATTTTCAATTTGAACCAATTACTTTATGATCTTTTTTCTATGCATTCCCATTTTCTTTTGGAATAATACAGTGTTTATTGACTATGCTATATTTCTCTTATTAGGATGTTAGTTAAATACTATTTTCCTATTATTTTATTGGTTGCTTGGTGACTAGAATTGCATTTTTTACATAATGGGATCTAATATAAAATTTTGCTTTTACCAAATTAAATTGGACTCTTAGACAACTTTAGCTCTATTTATTCCTTTCCCACCCTTTGCAGTCTCATTGCCTGTATTTCTAATTCTATATGTAATATAACCTTCTCATTAGTCATTTATAGCTGTCTACTTATTCACACTTTTTGGTGCTTATTTCTGTGCATCCCACTGAAATTATTTTACTGCCTACAAAATATCCCTCTCTAGTATTCCTTTTGAGACAGCTTTGCTTGTAATAAATTCTCTTTTCCATTTGTCTGCATTTATTTTTATTGCATCATCATTTTGGTAGACTATTTCACTGGCTCTAGAATTTTAGATTGGCAGTTATTTTTCTTTCATAACATGAAAAATATAATTCTGTTACCTTTTTGTTTTTCAATTGAGATGTAAGCTGTCGATTTCATTGTTACATCTTTGAAGTTACATCTTCATTGTTATATCTTTTTACTTCTGGAAGACTCTCCCCTTTTTTGGTAGTCACTTTATTTGGTTGTCTTGTCACCTTAGTTCTTAGATAGGTTAAAGTATATTGTGATATTGTTTGTTCTCCAGCTTTTCTCCCATTATTAAGGTGAAGTAACATTCTCTATAGATAGTTATGTACAGAGTAGAAGGAAAAGTTTGCACACAACAAACTAGTAGATCACCTTTAAGCCCAAGAAGGAATTGCAAGGGAAATTAGAAAATACTTCTATTACAATCATAATGAAAACACAGAATATCAAAGCAGTGCTTTGAGGAAAATGTATAGCTTTAAATGCACTCATAAATAAACTAAATAATGAATGTAAATTGATAAAAGTCATAGATTCTTAGAATAACAAAAGGACATATTTTGTCAGAAACCCATTTAATAATGGATATAGATGAAAAATGATATAGAATATTAAAACTAATTGAAAGGTTGAAAGAATATAGGTCTGAAGTAAGCCAAAACTTGCAACCTAATTTTTTTTTAACTTTTCAACTTTTAATTTTTAAATACTTTCATACTAACAAGACAGGCACAGAAATAATAAAAGTTCTATACATGCTTCCTTACAGTATTCTTTTTTCATATCTATAGCTTTGGTGACATTGATTGAACAGAGAGCTTAGGAGTTAAAGGACACAAGTTTGAAGCTTGCCTCTGTCATTTATTCCTCCACTTATTCATTCACTCTTAAATTTTATTAGTGATAGAGTTAAAGGCTGAGTGTTTCCTCAAGGAGTTAAGAATTACAGGACTTAAATGTACAGAAAAAGTAGAATTACAGGGAAGTGAGGAAAGTAAGTAGGAATTAACTCAGGATAGGGATGTTTCCATGTAAACTGCAATTTTAAGCGTTCATGTGAATCAGATCTGGAAAAAAGCTGGGTTGAGACTACTATAAAGAGAAAAGAAAATAGTGCAAAATCCACAGAGATCAGTGATGGAGGAAAAAAGTTCTGGAAATGATAAATTGTTCACATAATTAGATTATTCGTTTCAGAAATTAAATTATTAAAAGTTTAAAATTTTTGCATGTAGAGCTAATATAAATTTTATTCTGATTATTTACAAGGATGAAATAAAAGTGAAATAAGATTTTCACTATGGGATCCTCAGGCCTGATGTAACAAAGTAGCTTAGTAGCTGAGTCTATCTCTTAAATTATAAGTTTTCAGGGTCTGAAAAAGCGTCCAGTTTTCACTCTACATTGACCCCTCCTCAACTGCTTATGTTTAACTCCATTTAGAAAGTCCAAAGTACACATCTGCTTTTCCCACATTCCCAGTTATCATTTCTTTCTGTAGATCCATGTTAGAATATCTGCAATGCAATTTCGCAATGCAAGAACAAATTCCTGAGACTCCAAGTTACCTGCAGGCTCCTTTTGGATAAATCAAGGAGTGTATGCCTCCTGAGATATCTGTAATTAGAGCAAGTAAATAAAGACTTCATCACATATCCAGAGTGTGAGAAAACCTGCTATAGTGACTTGACCTGCTGTCCTAGTACATTCAAAGGCAATTTGGATGAATACAGATGTTATTCTTGTTACTTTAACCAAGGTAATGAAATATATGGAAAACATCAATAAAAAGTATTCTTCAATAGCATTCAATGTTATCAGAAACTTATGAAATAACGTGTGGCAAATGATTTATAAACTATAAAAATTACGTGTAATGTAAATACCTTTCAGTATTTTCATTATTTTTACAACTACTCTTTCACTAATTAATTCTTTTCTTTTTTTCTTTTTTTTTAAGATTTATTTTTTATTTATTACATATCCCCCCCCTTTCTGCTTGCTCTTACTGTGTGTCCATTCTTCTGTGTTTTTCTATGTCTGCTTCTTGCCTCCCCCCGTCTTTGCGGCAACGCGCCGAGTCGGCCCTCCACGGCGGCGGCTCGCTCTGTTCGAGGGTGGCTCCATTCCGTTTTCATGGGTGGCTCCGCTCCATGTTTTGCGGGCAGCAGTCCTCCATGTTTTTTGCGGGCTGCCCGGCTTCTGTGGTTCGCAGGCGGCAGCTCCGCTTTTCATGGGTGACTTTGCCATGCCCGTGGGGGCTCCGCCCTGCCCGTGGAGGCTTTTTGCCTTGCCCATGGCGGCTCTGCCCCACCCACGGAGGCTTGCCTTTCTCAAGGCCGTCTGCCCACTCGGAGAGGTCCCCAGGAACTGAACCCGGGGCCTCCCATGTGGTACCCCAGCGCGCTCTTATCCACTGAGCTATCTAGTCGGGCCCTAATTCTTTTCTGTTAACAAATATTTGTTCAGTGCTTACTATGTACGAGACACTGGGTAAAGATGTATACATTGCAGTGGCAAGCAGAAAAGATAATCTTGGACCTTATGGAAAATATACAGACTAGTAGGAGAGACAGAAAATATAAGTAAATGAACAAGTGAAGAAATAATGTTAAAATTTCAAGCCTAAAAGAGAGTAAGAAGGGATATTTGCGGTAGTTTGAAATTTTATGACCCAAGAAAATCATGTCCTTGGAGCTAATCCATTCCTGTGGGTAAGAACCTATTGTGGATGGGACCTTTTGATTAGGCTACTTCAGTAGGGCATGACCCAGGGTGAGTCTCAATCCTCTTACTGGAGTCCTTTATAAACAGGATAAACAGGGAAAGAAAAACAGTCACAGGAGCAGAAAGATAGCTGCAGGAGCAGAGAGAAAACTAGAGGAAGCTAGAAGCTGAAGCAATGAAACCTGAGGAGAAGAGAGAGCAGCAGATGCTAGAGGAGGCCAGGATCACTGGCAGCTGATCATTGGGGAGAAAGCATCGCCTCATGATGCCTTGGCTTGGACATTTTCATGTCCTCAGCACTGTAAGCTTTTAAACTATTAAATCCCCATTGTAAAAACAAACCCATTTCTGGTATATTGCATTTTGGCCGCCTAGCAAACTAAAACTAAAACAGTGTTTTAATCTTCCTGGCATAAATATTCTCAGTGAAGTATACTCCTCATTCCAGGAGATGGAGTTTAGTACTTCTCCCCTTGAGTGTGGACTGTACTTTACGACTTACTTTTAAAGAAAAAAAGGATGGGAAGAGTACAATAACAACTTTACCATGGAGAAATCTAGAAGACACCACCTTAACTAAGAGATCAAGGTTAGCATCAGCAGTGACAAGCCATGTTGATATCATGATACCCCCAACATTATGTGGTGAGAAGGGCTCTTCACCTCTATAATCTTTCCAACACCCATAACCCTAGTCCGATTATGAGAACACATTGGAAAAATCCAGATTTGTGATGTACTGTTGAGGCAAGTTTGGCTAGTTTGAGATGGGTTGGTTGTAGTAGGCAAGGAGATGTTAGTGACAGAGGATGCCTCCCTGGTTTCTACACTAAGCAGGTGGTTGTTAGTTTTATTACTGATGCAGATAAAATAGGGTTCAGACTTTAAGTTAGGCAATCTAAAGGATGATATTATCATGTTGCATGCAGTATCATGAAGCTCTACGTGGATACCTAGGCTTTCTGTGTCCATGTAGGAATTGTTTAATTGAGATGACATTTGAAGGGGATAAAAGCGGAGTGGCATAGCCTAAATGTGAAAGATAGAAGAGGGGCAAGCAAGCAAAGGAGACTGGGAAAGAAAGGTCAAGAGGTGTAAAGAATACCAGAAAAGAGCGAGACCAGGAGAGGAGAGGCGTTCAGTAACACGGGCATAAGCAACTATTGGCTGCAGACAAGAGTTCCATGCATTTTGACATAGTGCAGATGACTTTTACCAGGGCAGTTACAGTGGAGTGACTTGGAAGGGATCCAGACTGGCATGGATGGCAGGTGGGAAAGTTGAGGCAGTATGTGGAGACAATGTTGAAGGTTCAATGGGCGCTTGAGACAGCAGTTGGATAAGTCCCTCCACAGGGACACTTACTTATTACTGTGGTAGTGGCTGCTTGCTTGCATGGGTATTTTTGCTCTATTTTTGATTGTATGATGGGAAGTCTTAGAGTATGTTTATTGCTGATGAGAATGGCCCAGTGATGAGTGGAACCCCCACTCACCTGCTTAGGATTAGATTCCATAGATTCACATTCACAAAACTGCATTTTAATGGAGCATGTACCAAGATTCTGTCTCAAGATATAAGAAGTAGTCCTATGAATTGATAATGTTACTAAAGAAATTGATTTTTTAATTGGTTGCATAATGAGAGGTTGCAACTCACTTTATTTTAATTTATTTTTTTCTGCTCTGCCATGAAACTATACCAGATCTGATAATGTTTAATACATGCTTTAAATTCCTGGATAGTATTATGCTTTTTCTTTTATTCCTGGGCTATTTTGTCTATATCAATTTGGATTTTATTGATATTTAAATATATATATATATGTTTCTTGTTACAGCTGACCTAATATAGCTAAAAAGACTCAGGGTCTTAGGAACTTATTTAATCATCTAGTTATTTAAATAGCCAAAATTCACAACCATTATGATAAATCACTTGCAATTTTCAGTTGAATATGTAATCATTATAAATTATTCTAAAAAGTCAAAATATTCTTAATGATGCAATTAATTTTCAGTGTTTTTTCTTTTTTAACGATTTTACTTGGGGTAGCAGATGAGCGAGCCACTAATGCACAGTGGTTTCTCACCATGTAAGGGAATTTTAATACCCTAATAAAGACTTGTTAACTCTTTATGCCAGTCAATGAAAAATAGGCTGTACTTATGTAATTAAGCAAAATCCCATTATTCAAATTTACTTATGCTTTTTCTCACTGAAAATTAATATGCCATTCAAGTAATATGTGACTATACCATAGTATAGTTCTGTCTGATGTAGAAAGGTTTAGGAGAATTAGTGGAGAAAATAAGAGTCTATCAAAAACAAAATTAAAGTGCATATTGTGATCTCTATCACAATTTTATAATAATTCATGTGAAAAGAAATAGTATATAATGCTAATAGCAGTATCTGACATCTCTTAGGCAATTCTATATATCAGATACCAGGATAGGAGATAAATGAGGGATATTATCTCATCTAATCATCCCATCAACCCTAAGATATAAGTGCTGTTCACATCTCTACATAACCAATGAGAAACCTGAGACACTAATTCATCTGCTCAAGTTTAGATAGCTAACGAGAAG
>PVKH010034997.1:0-11786 GCA_004027955.1 Chaetophractus vellerosus | reverse complement strand
CAATGTCTCTATGACCTAGCCTTAGAAGCCATACATCACTAACTCTGCAGTACTCTGTTGGTCACATGGGTCTGCTCTGATTCACTGTGGGAGGAGACTACACAAAGACTTGAACACCAGTAGGTGGGGATCATCAGTGGCCATTTGGAGGTTGGCTACCATCACCTTTTATCATTCAGGTCTTATTTCCTCTGGGAAACTTTCCTTGAATTTTCCAAATTATGCCTCCTCTGTACTCCTGTTATATATATCCTGTGCATAGTTTCACTACTAATTGTATACATGGCATTATATTCATACACCTGACTTTTTCATTAGGCTAGTTTAGCTTGTGAGTAGGGATCATACCTTATCATCTTTGTACGTCCTGTCTTTCCCAAAGATTAATGAAGGAAGGAGTTAAGTAAGCTAAAGATGAAAGGAACAAGCTTGAACAATTGTCTTTGGTTGTCATAAGTCTATGTGACACATAAGAGTTACATTTCTATACATTAGTGATAGTTAACAATGATAAAAATCTTCCCAGAGGCAGTTGGGAAAAAGCAGGGAGAGTTAGAAAAGCTTCCAACCACAATAACACAAATTTTGAACAATGTGTATAAACTTTGGCATCTTTCAAGTTGCGCACCTCTGACAATCATATTTAGTCATATTTAGGCCTAATTTTATTTTCTGTATTCTTTTTGGTATTTCACTTACATACCCCGGCTCACAAACAGAGGGTATGGAAAGTTATAAAAGGAATGTGGTCATGGAGGTGGCAGAGAACAAAAGTTCTCAATGCCCCCCCCCCCAAAAAAAATCCTTAAAATGTTTCATGGATTCATTTAGTTCAAATTTTTCCATCCTGGGAGATCCATATGTTTTGAAGATTTTTTCTTTTGACAGGATTTACCACTGAAAGAGAGTTGTATACCTAAAGATATTAGTGATGCTTCATCTTTCTAATGACATCATTGCTGCTCTATACTGAAAGGGTCTGCTGTGTTTTTTTCCAGTGAAATTCTTACTTCGCTTTCTTATAACTGTTAGTTTGTGTCATGTCCTTTTAGGACTAGGAAAGAATCAAGTCTTTCTTATCTTTATATATACATTATGTTGCCAAATGCATAATAGATACTGAGTGAATTAAACTATATATTCAAAATAATCCCATTCAAGATTCTACATTGGCAGATACCCCTTCTCCTCACCATACGTGCAGCTTATTGAAACCTCATTCAGAAACAATGAATCCATCCTTATTAACCTGTCATAATTACAATAAAATTAAATGAAAACAATTTTAGGAGAGCTGCTTCAATGTGTTTATGGTATATGCAGAATTCTTTGACATCATCTGACAATTACTTTTTGCCCACAATTCCCTTCTGCTCAGAATCTCAGGACCCAGGCTTAATTTTGTAATCTAGTGTCAGGTGAAGTGGGAAAGGACTGCCTCTGGTCTTCAGGAGAGTGCCAATCGGCAAACTCTCCCTGAGCAATTCCTTGGTCTCAAGTACTGTCTTAAAGCACAGGGATAGCAAAATAATTATGACTACCTCTGCCTTCTAAAAGGTAGCTGAGCTCCTGTAAAACTTTTGGAGATGCAAGAGAGTCCACTGTAATGAACACTCATACACTTCCCAGTTTCCCTCCCCATTTGTTTCAGGATTGATGCACAAATTCCCCTAGCTACCGAGAGGTTGCGATTGATAGCTCGGGACTGAGGACCCTTGGGAGACTGATCTAGGCCTGAAGGAGCTGCCTCAACCCCTTCCCTGGGGCAGCCTACATTCAGAGACTGGTTGATATGGAAATACAAAGGTCTGCCTCCCTGGTCCTGATTTGAAACAACTCTGAGGCATTCCTGCTTCAGAGCTCCCAGTAGGATGTTGTGACTGTTTTGAAGTTCAGATTCTCCCTCTGCTCCATTCTGCTCCTTTTACTCCCTCATAGCTGTACATCTTGAGAGAGCTCCCTGATAAACTTTAGAGTCTGCTTCCTGGTGAACCTGACCTGTAAAACTCACATATTAGCATCTCTGCTGTGGTATATAACCCCTTGAGGATGTGTCAGTGTTATGCTTCATTTTTAAGTTTTGAATATGTGGATTTCACAAGGGGAGTCTAGCTTCAGCCAAGAATTTTGGGTAACACTAATAAAGCATAAACATTTAATCTAACTGAGACAGTAGAAATATAATTTACTTGTTTTATATCTATAACACTTGCCTAGAACTCAGTACTTGAACTCAGTACTTATAATGTGAGTGTGGATTATTTTCAATGCATTGGGACTAAGGGAATGTCATTCTCTTCTACCTGCAGCAGCTCTTAAGAAAGGGAAAATGAAACTCTAGTTTAACCTCTGAAGAAACTTCTAGATAACACATCCATACTGTATATGCATAAGGTGTGATAATAAAGCAATGTTTCCAGTTTTCAAGAGTTTTCTTATAATTTATCTCCATAACACCTATGTTAGAATATTAGCTAAGTTTTGCAATATCTAGTTCATTACTATAGTAGTGAAATATATACACTAAGCGGTTAAGACAAGGTTATTTACTTTATTTGTTACATAACTTTCTGCCTTAATATATAATTCAATAAATTAAGGTATAAAATCTTTCTAATCACTGGAAAACATAAAAATGCATCTATGATAATGAAATGCCAAAAAATAAAAAAAAGCTTTGCATATAAATTGCACAAACATTAGGATGTGTAAATTCAAGGTAGGTATAAGTCATCCCAAAAGTCTCTTTCCAAAACTTTCTTTGGCTGACATGATTAAAGAAAATGATAGACTGCCATGTTTCTCAAACTATTTGTCAAAACGGTACCTGAATCCATAAGCTAAATATTTATATAATACAACTTAAGAGTATAAAATTCACATGAATTTTTAAGATAAGACAGAAGACTTCAAAGAAATTCCTTCAACAAATTGGTTCTGCCTAAGAGCTTATCATCCTTCTTTCTTCCCCTCCTCACCTTCTTTGCTGCATTTAAGTGGTACTTCTCAAAGTTTAAGAAACATTGACGTACCGAATTGTCTCAGGATCATAGATTTGGCCTTTTGTTTAGAGGTGGCCACAATTTGTTTACTCAACCATCAGTTATTGACAGCCTGTTATGTGTAATATTGTATAAAACAAGTTTCTTCTTTTTCCCACAGCAGCCATACACCATACAAAGCAACTTCCATCCACTGCAGTAATCCAAGCTCCACTTTAAGCCGACACATTTGTAAGCCTTTAAGAAAGCATGACTGCACTCAATGTCATCAACATGGAGGGGAGACTCTACATCCTGGAATGACCTCCAGCTCAGAGGTGAGACACGCAGAGGGCTGAAATCCAGCTCCTTAGATAAACAGCAAGCTGGTTTCAGCTAATTAGCCACCCTTCCAGGTTCTCTCTAGGCAAACAAAGGAGATCTGATGGGGAGAAATAGTTTAAAAACCAACTTGAATTAGGCAATGGAGACTGACTTGCAACCCCCACCTCCCCCATTCCACCCCTCCTTAGGTCCAAAGGTTACATATTTTCCTGACATTTCTACCTTCAGCTTTTTTGCTCAGCAGGCTTTGCAGAACTTGAGGGGTTTACATTACCCAGATGAGTGTGGATGAAATCAAAGTTCCATCCCCTTTTGTGGGTGGGCTTAGACAAAGGAATGAAAATGTTTGCTAAATTTGGATGACTCATATAATGCTTACTAACCACAACAATGTGTTTTCAGAACACTAAATTTGGAAAGCCATGCATTCCCTCTCCCCCCCAACAAGTTTCTCTTACCATTGAATTGAACAGAATTAAACACTTGAGAGCTGTGATTTATTTGAAATCTTTTTTAACTAAAAGATTTCCATTGGACTAAGGACTTCAAGTCTTTGTGGTGAGTGAAAATTAGTGCGTGTGAACAGCTGTCAAGAGGAAGTCATTACCAATCTCTGTTTTAAAAATAGCTAACAGGTTTTCATTATGGCACAAGATAGATTTTTGCTTGGCCTAGTTTCCTCCAAATAAATGGCGTGCCCAGTGGTGTGTGTTGTCATTTTAATTTTCATAAAAATCTACTGATTTCAAGTGGATGTAAGACTTCCATGTTTGTGGTTTCAATTTAATGAAATGCCTTAGTTAGGGAATCAATTATCTTCATTAGAATAATATTTAGAAGAATCGGCTGCCTTTCTGCCCCGGAATACCTGCTTGCAGTGACCCCTTTGGGAACCTTCATGTGTAGGCCTCCCTTAAGAAGTAATCCCTTAACCTACTTTTTAACCTAATCGTTACTCAGGATTTGCTTTATCATTTTCATTTTTCCAAATTTTGAGATGAGAACTTACTGGTCCTCTCTCACGTTTTATGTGATTTATAGGTTTTTCCTGTCATTGGCCAAATGGTTCTTATCGTGGCTCTGTTATTGTATAATCTTATTGACAATTTCTGTCTTATTTATTTAACTTATTTTTCTAATCATTCTCTTCAAGTAGTACTTAGAAGTACTACTTACTTCTAAGAAGTAGCACCAGTGAAAGCCATATAAGGCAGCCAGACCACAAATGGGAAAAACAGTTGAATGTCTTCATAGTGCTCCATTGACCTGCACTTGGCCCTCCCTGAACCCCAGATGGAAGTCCTTAATTGGCTTTGATGATTATGTCAATTCTAATCTTGGCTGGAAGAGAGATTGACAAAGCTATTATAACCAGATTTTGTCTAGGTCCTTGGCTAAACTGCAGGAAATGAATTTCCATAGGATGTCAGTAATTTATTAACATAGGGAGGGAGGAGAAATGGGAGAAAATAACAGATCATGAGTCCCAAAGAGAGAGAGGAAGGGGTTGAAGAGTGATAAAGAGGACCAATTTACAGACTACAATTTCCCATTATAGATTATAAATGCCCAGATTTTACTTGCATGTTAATCCATGCGGGGGCGAAGAAGGCATGAACAGGAACCGGGATAGGGCAAAGGCAAGAGAGAAAGAGAGTTCAGCCTTTGTGCTTGCTTTTTAAATCATTAATTATTCTGCCCCTTTGCTAATGGCATGGAGGAATCCCAGCTGTTTGCTGTTTTGAAGGATTACCCTGCCCCTCAATCTCCCCAGGAGGGCCCAATGGTAAGGGGAATATCCAGGGTTTCTCCTGGCTTCTGGAGAAAATCGTGTTCGGAATGGGAGAATCTGTGAGTGTCTTCCAGCAGCCATCTTGTGGGTATTGATACCTACGTGGACTTCTTGCCAGGTTCCAGCTCCATATATTGATTCCCTATCTAGCCTGCTTCGCTATGACTTGTAATTCAGCTCTAGAAGCCAAATTACTCCTGGAGGAGGAGACCGTAAGGATAGCAGAGAGAAGGTTCTACTGCAACAACTTAATTTTACTGTCAGAATGATTCAAGTCTTCTATGAAAAAAAACCTATGAATTAAAACTATGAAGTAAATCTCCATAAAATGTATTTATTGGCCCATTTTTTTTCTTGTCAGTAAATGTGAAATAAGCACATACTACTCTTTCCTAAAGCAAATATCTAGTTCATGTTCATGAAGCCTCCCAAAGCCTACTAAAGACTGCTTTGGTAGCTCCCCGAGTTTCTACAAAATATGCTAGATTCCAGGTCAACAAAGTTATGAGCAGACCTCCTCCTCTGGTCCCTATTTTAGGGAATGACACTGTTATCTAAAAGCTAATGAAGCTAGAATCTGATATTCCATCCTGTCTTCTCCTTTTTCCTCACCAGCCTTGAGAATCAGAGGTTTAGTAGGCAATAAAATCTAGCTAGAATTTAACAATATGGTTTTGTTTTATTATGTTTGCTTTTTAAATTGCCCTCCATTTGGCCAACTCAAGTCTTCAACTATTACATATAAGTGTGTAAAATGGGACTGTTCAGGGTTTAACTTCTTAAGTGATAAGTCCATTGCAACTTAAATTCTTCAGCTTCAGGTTGTCACAAAAGGCTGGATTCAGGCAAGATTGGTCAGAAAGGAGTATAGCAGTTAAAGCCCCTCAAGGGTCCTCCTAGGTCATGAAGCAGGATAAACATTCCTTGTATGCATGGAGAAAATGCTGGCGGTAGCTGGGAGTTGAATCTAGAAGGAACATGGGCACTTTTGCGAAATTCTTGGTGGAAGAGCTGAGGGAAACCAACTTGGAAAGAATTGCAATATCTGAAAGTGAAGAGAATGTGAGAAAATTTCTAAGTTATATCCTGGAGGCCAAACAGTGTAGTAAGCTCTGGAATCAGACTGTCAGGGCCGGAATCTTAGCTTGGCCACTTGCTGGCTCTGCGATCTAGAATAAATTATTTAACCTTTTGTAGTTTAATTTCCTTGTCTTTAAAATTGATTAATGTAGGGCTTGACTCAGGAGCCTGCAAAAGGCAACCTATGGCCAAAATTAAAGGCAGAATTAGGGTTAAATATTGACCAAATTATCCTTAGTACAGGTTTTCCCAGAAGTTCTCTCCACAATGGCCTAATCACAGTGGACTATGTCATGAGCACCCTGATGACACAGGACAATCCTATAAAAATATTTCTTTTTAAGGACTGTAGGAACATGATTAATAAATGAGTAAATGTTATCTCAATTTTACCAACAATGATGCCTCTCCTATCTGGTTTATGGTTGTTTCTATAACATATCATTAATACAGTTTTTCCCTGCAGATTAAAAAAAAATTTCCATGTAGATGCTAAGTCTTGGGGAAGTCAGAGGAGGAGAAAACTCCTCCAAATAACTTAAGAAAAATTGTGATTTCTTTTGCCACACATTCTGGTGAGAAGTAAATTATTGTCATGATTTGACCTTGAGTATTAGTCTGTAGCTTGTTTTATTTCTCATGTACCTCTTCAAAAACCTCAACAAACCTATAGGCAATGATTTTTAACTTATTTGAGGCATTTCAAATGCCAGCTGAGAATCAATTGAAAGCTGTGGATAAATGTGCCCGCATGAAGAGAAAATGTTACACATAATTTCATGGGACCCAAGGACCCTGAAGCTTAGATACCTCAAATTAAGAATCTCTTTTCTAGAGAACAAATATGCAATAGGTCAATCAGTACTACAGAGATGATGCAGAAAATGTAATTTAGTAAGGCCCCTGATTCCTGAGGCACAAATGCCTGCCCAGGAAGAAAGCAGAGCAGTAATGCATTCTTCTTCTTTTTTTTTTTTTTTTTTTTTTAAATCAGTCTCCGTAGAGACTGTCAAAAATTGCCAATGCTTACTATGTCTCAAGTCATCATGGTGGGGTATTGGGAGAAGTTTTCAATTAGCAAGAATCGTGCCTTGAATAGACCTCATTGGCTACAATACTGCCACTGTGCAAAGCTTGCATTCATTTTTGAATTATTGTTGGAAAGTTGAATAACTGTTTGTCTTCTTCTTGATGTATGTCATTATAGTATAGCATCATTATTTAAAATGCTGTGTTCTTGAATGGAAAATGTGATTACCATTAGAGCATAAGATTTGTAAGGCCAATTATAGAGGGGTTGATTAGCTCTTCTTAAATTCCATGAATGTCACCAAGTAAGAATAATTGAAAAATAAGGGGCCTCAGAATATCTGGTACAAATAATTCACTTAACAAACATTTATTGTACAGCTACAATGTGCCAAATAAGGCTTCGGGAGCCTAAGTTAATTTTCCAAGGTCATATAGCTAGCTAGTGGCACAGCTATCTGCCCTATCCTGGGTCCTAGGATGGGACATTTTTCACTATATTTTATGGCCTCCACAAAAGCATGTTATGGTGAGATCAAGTTCATGGTCTGAAAATATTATTTTTATCTAGAGCTATTCACTGACAAAGTAAGAATATAGGCCATTCACTTTTTAAAAGAGATAAATAAGGAATTTAAATTAAAAGCAAAATTTCAAGGCACACAGTGCTTGCCATTTGACCATTATATTTTTCATATGACCATCTAACTCAATCCTATATGGTTCTCCCATTGACTTTGATTACAATTTACTCTTTCTCAATTACTTTAGTGAATTTTGCCCAATCGTGTTTCATGGAATACTCTTCTCTCAAGGTGCTTATTGCCTAAAGAGTCTGTTGTCAAATTAATTTGGGAAATATTCCATGTTACATTCTCCTTTTGGTGTGTTAAAAAGCATCCAGAGTTGCAACCCCTACTCTACAGCTCACCCAGGACAACTGGCAGGGAGATGATGATGGACAACGGCCATTCCAGGGAATGGAGAGAGCCTGAAGCTGCAGGCAGGATAGCCCCATCCATCTTCCCCAAGGGATATAAGCCCCCTCTCAACTGGACATGGAAAGTACATCACCATCCCAGAATCCTCATGATTGGAGGCAGAGCTATAGACTAGAGTGGACCTACTGGTATTCTGCTATAGACATATTATGACTCTAGCAATGGAAGAAATTATAACATTGATGTGGAGCCAATGACTACTGGAGGCTCTGAGGGCAGGGAGAGGGAAAAACAGTTGTAATATGGGGGCTTTTGGGGGACTTGGGAATCGTCCTGAGTGATGTTGCAATAATAGATACAGGCCATTTTAAATCATCACATAACATGCAGAACTGTGTGGGAGAGAGTGTAGACCACAATGTGAACTATGGTCCATGCTTAATTGCAAAACTCCAGGATACGTTTATCATTTGCAATGAATATGCAACACTAATGAAGGATGTTTATGTAGGAGGGTGTGAGAGGTGTGGGGAGTGGGGCATATGGGGAATCCCTGTATCTTTTATGTAGCATTTATGTAATCTAAGTATCTTTAAAAAATAAAATTTTAAAAAAGCATAAAAGTTCATTAAAGGCTCAAGGAGGTCCTGCAGTAAAACACAATAGCCACAAATTCCTGTTTGGCTTAAAATCTATATTTCCTAAAGTCACTGTACCTCCGAACACTTCTTAAAAATGTAATACCTATTAAAATCTCACACGAGTGTGCTGCAGCACATGTAGTAGAAATCTCTGCTGTAGTTTTACATTCTCTAGTCTAAGCCCCCATTTTCCAATGATTGTTGAAAATACATAGCAGCTAATTTTTGAAGGCTTGTTGCTTTGGCATAGCTTCCTCTTTGCTCCAGTTATGAAAGCCATGCTAGCCCAGAACCACCTCCATATCTTTGTTTCAAGCTTCTCCTTATCCATTATACTGACTTGATACCCTGCCAACTTATCTCTATTCACAAACTTCACCCCACTATTTCCACTTTAGCAACATATCGGAAAGAAATAATCATAAATTAGAACAATTATTTTACAATTTAAAGATAATAAAAAATTGTGGACAACCTAATTTCCAATAATAGGGGAATGGATAAGCAAATTATTCATACAATAAAGTGTTATCCAGGTATCAAAAATCAAATTTTTCAAAAACTAATGATGTGGAAAAGCTCATGCCATACTTTAGTGAAATGTTGTAAGATACATTATATTGAGAGCATATACCAATTTTATAACACGCATACATATGATTTTTACCCTCTGACACACACACATATACATACATACCAAAACTTGAAGGAAATACCTTAAAATATTATAGATTTTTTTCTCTGAGAAGTCTAAATTTTTTCCCTATACTTTACAGTGTTTAAATTTTTTTCTGCAAGCTTGTTTTTCTTTTAAAGCACATACACACAAAATACTATTAAAGAACTAGTTTTCTGTCATTGGCTCAAACTGAAAAAGGACACCCCTCCAAATGTGGGCTCACTTAGCCTTCATACATATTTCATCTTAACAGAAATTATTGAGTTGTTTTTCTTCCTTCAGCTTCAAATTAATGTTCTTATGGCCTCCTTTAATCTCAGCTTCAGTGAAGGTGAGAGTGCTCCTTCCCTGGAATTAAGATCCTTTATTTTCAAACTAAGCTCTTAAACTAAAGTTTTTGTTTTTTGTTTTTTTTTTCTTTTAGGGAGGTACTGGGGATAGAACCAAGGACCTTGTACATGGGAAGCAGGCACTCAACCACTTGAGCTATATCCGCTCCCCAAATTAAGATGTTTTCACTAACTGGTTTTGGAAAGATATATTTATATTTTATAAAAGAGATTCATATTATTTTCCTACAGGATAAATATTTTACAGGTAATGCAAAATAATATATTTTCAAATCTATATAATGCTTTTTCCATGTGCAAGTGCCTTTTTAAATTTAATAGAATTAAATAGATCTCAAATTCTAACACTCATGACTTCAAAATTGCTGGGCATTATTACTGCCTCTTTTCCTGTGATTATAGGAATTGTAGTTCTTTTTTGGTAGAAAGAAATGGTTGATCAGATGGATTTGAAGGAACAGAAGGTAGTTTGTGAGACCATAAAAGCAGACTTTTTTTTTTTAATGCAGGAAGATGCTCACTTTGGCAGCATATATATTAAAATTGGAATGATACTGAGAAGACTAGCATGGCCTCTGTACAAGGATGACATGCAAATTCATGAAGCATTCCATATTTTGGGGCAGTACCTATGATAAGGTGGAATGGGGTGGTTTGGCAGTGGATGGGGGTGATGGTGGTGCAGAGATGTGAGTGGGGTTGATGGTGCTGGAATGTGAGGGTTAGCAGAGTGTGTGTGGGGGGTTGTGCTGGACTATGCATGGAACTGGGGGGAGAGCTGGAGGAAGGAACAGGTGAACTCTGAGGATTTGGAGGTCTGTGGTTGAAAACAATTCTGGGAATGTTCTTTTAGCAAATACGGCAGGGGAGGGTCGCTGGTACAGGATGTTGGTAGTGGGGGGATATGTGGAAAAGGGTGCACCTGGGGCATGTCTCTATGGAATATGAATGTGTTCATCTTGTCATAGGGTGTTATCTCAGTCGGTGGAGACCAACACAACAAATAAGAAAATATTAAACTCCCATCCTGGGAAGTCCTGCTACATTCTCAGAGGGGCAAGAATCTCTCATGTACATAGACAGTACCTAATAAAAGAAAACAGACCAGTATGTCAAATCCTCAATATTAATGCATATAACTAGGAACCTTATTCTTGAAATATCGAAGCTTAGTGGTTACCATTGGTTCTGGGGGGGGGAGGGCGGGAAAGAATAGGTGGAACATAGGGCATTTTTAGGGCATTGGAATTGTTCTGCATGATTTTTCAATGATGGATACAGGCCATTACACATTTTATTAAAAACTTATTAAATTGTATGGTGCAAGGTGTAAACCATAACGTAAACCATTGACCATGGTTAGTATCAATGCTTAAATATTTGTTCATCGGTTGTAACAAATGTACCATACTCATGTAAGATGTTATTAATATGGGAAAATGTGAGAGGGGGAGGTATATGGGAATCCCCTATTTTTTTATTTTTAAAGAAGCTTTAGATTATCTAAATGTTACATAAGAAATATATGTATGCCCCATATGCCCCACCTTCTCCCCCTCCCACACTTTCCCATGTTAACAACATTCTTCATTAGTGTGGTACATTTGTTACAATTGATAAACACATATTGAAGCATTGCTACTAATCGTGAACTATAGTTTACATTATAGTTTACACTCTGTCCTGCACAATTTTGTAGGTTATGACAAAATATATAATGGCCTGTATCTGTCATTGCAATGCCATTCAGGACAATTCCAATATCCTGAAAATGCCCCCATGTTACACCTATTTTTCCCTCTCCCATCCCTCATAACCTCTGATGGCCACTGTCTTTATATCAATGATGAAAGTTCTTCCATTGCTAGAAAAATAATAAGTCTATAATAGAATAATAATATCTACTTTAGCCCACTGTTCATTCCCCAATCTTGAGGATATGGGGATG
>PVKH010034996.1:0-11789 GCA_004027955.1 Chaetophractus vellerosus | reverse complement strand
CACACCAGAATATAGGCTAATTGAGGGCAGGGCCTTTGTTCAACTTGCTCATTGCCCTCTCCCAGTACTTGTGACAGTGCTGGGAGGAGGGAAGGGTTCATGGGTTGAACTGTGTCCCCAAAAAAGATGTGTACTAACCCCCTGTACCTGTGAATGTGATCTTATTTGGAAACAGGGTCTGTGAATTTAGGATTTTTTCATATCTTTAGAGTAACAAAGATGCATTAAGGAATATCAGAGATGCATAAAGAAATATCTACTTTAGGGTTAGGCAGTCCTGGTAAGTTCCACTACCGTTATTTACTACCTGTGTGACATGAGCCAGTGACCAGCCTTTCTGCATCTGTTTCCTCACCTGTAAAATTGGGTAAATAACACTTCACTTGGAAGAATACACGTCTGGGTTAAAAGTGAAATGGCCTTTGGCCCTTGTGGAAATACATACTTTTTAATTCTTGAGGCTTTGTGACAACTATTCAACTCTGCTACTGCAGTGTGAGAGCAGTCATAGATAACACAACAATGAATGTGTGGCTGTTTCAATAAAACTGCATTTATGGGCACTGGAATTTGAATTTCATATTATGTTCACATACCATGAAATGCTATTCTTTTTAATTTTTTTGCAACTCCTTAAAAGCATAAAAACATTCTTAGCCCATAGACCATATGAAAACCGGTGGAAGGCCAGAATTGGCTCGCAGGCTGTCGCCCACCTCCCCTTCATTTAATGTGGAAGGTGTAAAGGAAATTGGAGAAATTATCCCTGTTCTTGAGGATTTTTTAGCCTTCAGGGATGTCTACTTTTACTCATAAAAGTGGTTGAATAACCATAAAATAACATACAAACGGGTGGAAATTGAAGCAATGTAAATGAGTCAGAGAAATATTGAGGGGACAAGGCATGAAAAGATCATTCAATAAAATATTGTTGGCCTCTGAAATCTGGGAGAGGTGGACTAATTTATTTATTTGTTCTTTCCATCATTTCTTTATTTATGGGATGAGGCTTCAAGCTGGGGCATCAAACAAGGGAAAGTCTGTAGATGTCAGAGAGAAGAGGCATTTTATGGCTATTCAAAAAGGCATGGAGGTAAGAAAGAAAACTTGTGTAAGGGACTAGGGATAAAGGAGATGAGGAGAGAGAGAGAGAGAGAGAGAGAGAGAGAGAGAGAGAGAGAGAGAGAGAGAGAGAGAGAGAGAGAGAGAGAGAAACTAGATGGGGATGAAAGCCCAGTCAGGATAAATGAATTAGTGAAAGATTTTGAAGTTCAATGTACAATGATTAACCACGGATTGAAAATTAGAGGACAATTTAGGTGTTTCGTTTGACTTTGAGTTGCATATATTCCTATTCAATTCTGAATATCTTATTTTTATTTCTTATATATTTATTATTATACCTCTCCTACTTCCAAAAGAAAAAGGCACTCGAGAAGGCTCGGTACTTGGCATACTTTGTTTCTCTGGGGATCACTCTGAGCTGGTCAGTACATCCAGACACTTGTCTAGCCAAGTGACCCATTTATCTCTTGCAAAAGGAATTAGATTAATTGCAATAATTATTTGGCATGTGCTAAAAATGAACACATTCTTTTTAATTTGGCTAGGTGATTTTTTTTTTCTAATTTGTATATTGTAAACCCACCAGGAACTTAACAATTGTAGAATTGTAAAATTCTAACTGTTCCTATAAATCACAAATAAGAAGTCCACCCAATCTGACCTCAGGGTGCTCTACTTCTGTCTTCTTTCCAGTGAGAAAAGTCTGTCCTTTCAGGCGCTGTTTTGAGTGCCTGGTTTCTATCTAATAAGGTTCTTTACCCTCAGTCCAAGATCTGAGCTAATGATCTCTGAGATGTTACCAAAAGCTTTTTGGAATTCCAAGTATATACTGTCAGTCTTTCCATGGTCACTATGGAAACCATATCCTAGCAAAATCCAATCACTTATTTCTGTATGACCTATTCTTTATAAAATTAAATTGGCCATTTCTAATAAAGTTAAGCTTTTAAAATTGTTCCCTTACTAAATCGTTGGTAATTGTATTTATTAATATTCTTACCACGACCAATAGTACAATTAATATGGAACCAAGTCACAGTATCAAGACTGTGCTGGTGTAGTAAGAAAATCGTTGGGTTTGAAACCATACCATGTGAGTTTTAGAAGGAGTCGATGACCTTGTTCAAGCCATATTACCTTTCTGAGCCTCATTTCCTCAAATGTAATATGGGGATAACAACTGCTACTTCAACAGAGCCCTTGTTAAGATTTGGTGAAATGAGAAATAACCAACCTGCAGAAACTGTGAAATGCATATTCATTTTGATAGGTATGTCTCCTACGAATTTTTTGCTCCTATGAGTGATTTATGATAAGGCAGGATACAGTTAGCATGGGCAAAGAAAATCCATAGATACTTTTCTAAAACACAATTTACTACTATTTTTGAACTCTTCCTCCCATCAAACATTTATCAGAGCTGGTAAATTGCTATAATACTAAGCAAAATTTTAACTTTCCTTTCTTCTCCCTGAGGAAGTTTCCTCTTTGGAGCTGATATTAACCAGCAGCTCGGCATAGGCATGTAGACAAAGGATATACAGAGAGAATTCACGAACTGGATTCTTTATTACAGATATTTGCAAATCTGGTGGATCTGACTTTTCTATTTTCATTTATTCACTAAAAGCCCAGAAAAATACAAATGAGGATTTGGAGCAATTCCTGGCAGTATAATTGTTACACAAATCTGTCTAGGAATGGGAGGGAGCGCCCTCTGGGGATAACAGTTCAGCTCACTGGATCATCCATCAAACTTCCTCTACGGAAATATTCATCTCTCAAAGTCCCGCTCAGACTGTTGATGTAGAGTTTTTAAGATTCTGCTTAACTTAGATGATTCTGAGTTCTGGGTGGTTAGGTTTCTGAATTACTAGGTTTTATTCTGTTCTGTCAGATATTTATAAGACTTCTCAACTACTGTGGTATAAAAATGAGATAGTTTCACTTATTTTTCCCAATAGCTGCTACCAATGGACGTCTTAGTCGGAATAACTTTTCAATGATTTCAGTTGATAAGGCAGCTTCATTCTGACATTGAGAGGTAAGTTTATTCACTTTAAGGCATCACAGTGTGCCCCTGTCCTGAGCGCTGGTTAGAGTTTGGGGTTGTAAAGTGAGGGGATGGCTATTCTCTCATACCTCCCCCTCTTCTTTACCCTGATTAACCTTCTGATGTTAGATTAAGAAGGAGAGAGAAGAGAAATATCAACTCCTTACACCTCTGACCTGGTGAGGTTAATGGACCTAAAGTCTCAGTCCCAAGCAACTCCCCCAAGGTGTGGGTGGTCACTTAGGAGACTCATGACCCTCATTTGCAGACTCCGTGACATCCCAGGGAGCATGTATACTGTATGCTTTCATGCTCCCTGGAAATACTGTAGCCCCCAATCCTTGGTGTCCCAGCTCTGGTGCCTTCAGGCAGCCACCTGCTGGTAAATATTTAACAACTGGCTCTCTAGAAGAAAGCAAAGTCATGATTTTCAATGAATGCCAATTTCAGTGGTGTAAATACCCCCACTACCAACCGGTAGTCACTGTAAGTCATGCAAGCACACCCTCTCCCCTCAAAGCACACCACTACCTCCAGGCAGGGCCAGGGTCTGCCTTCGGTACTTTTCTGATCTGGGAACTCAAGGGACGATGTTTGTCTTCTCTCCTCCTGGCCATCCATTAGACTATGTCTCACTAAAGTAAGGCTAAAGAGTGTGGGTTTGAGCCAGGTTAAAAACTGTTTTGGCTCTTCAGTTCTTCTTTAGCAAAGAAGAACCAGCTAAAACACCCCATGGGTATAGATCCAGGATTAGCATTTGGACCCAAACGCCACCTTTGAACAATAGTATGCACTATCTTCTTCCCTCCACCTCCTGCCCCCGTAGAACCTGCTGTAAGGTTTTCTCCCCGACTCCTGTGGTGCCAGGTAGCTCAAACGCTGCAGCTGAGTGGATACTAAATTGGGAAACAAGATGGCAGGCTTTCCATTTTGCAGCCATCCCAAACTTTGTAAGAGATTGTCTTGGAGACACCTACCCTTTTATCAGATTAATAGCAACACAATAGAAAGAAGGATCCTTTTAAAAATACAAATCAGGTTTATGTTTTAAAAATGTATAAAATTAGGGTTTTAAGCAGGGATGATATAAACATAGATGGCAGAAGAAAACACATAGACACATCTGGCCATGTCATCCTTCTGCTGAGAACTCTTGAATGGTTTCCCATTTTACTAAAAGTAATAACTTAGTCCTAAAAGGGCCTGCAAGCCCTCACACTCGCCAGCCTCCTCACCTGCCCTGTGCACACAGCTCCCCAAGGGTATTTGCACTCGTCATTCCCTGTGCTTGCAGGGCTCCTCCCCTGGGCAGCCTGCACCTTGAGGGGCTCTCTCCCTAACTTCCTCAGCCCTCTCATTGGTCACCTTCCCTGGCTACCCTATGGAATGTCACCTCTACCTTGTTTCCCTTTCTCAGCTGTGTTTTTACCCTTAAAAAACTGATCAAATATCGTGCAAATAAAATACTGCATTTTTATTTGTTTTTTTTTTTTAAATCTGTTTCCCCTCTTTTGAATATAAGTTCCAAAAGTGTAAATACCGTCTTATTCATTGCAGCTTCTCCAGTACCTGGAACAGTGCTCATTACCTGAATGAATTTGTTAGTGAACAAATTAGCAGCTCAAAAACTCATCCTGCCACAGGCGCAACACCCAGACAAAGTTTGGAAGAGCAGGCAAGCACACATGAAACTGTGGTCGAGCAGGATTCGTTGTGTGTAACTATTAACTCTGCGTGGGTGAAAGAGAGACACGTCTTGCTTTCCTTGATATAACAATACTGTTCACTTTGATGGAGGAAGATGGGTTAGCCGAGCTCAGTGCAGTGCATTGCCCTGGAAATCAGGGGGTTGGGAGGTGGGCCTCGGCTGGCTCCACAGAGCCTTCTGGTGCTGCGGGTTCCCTGCCGACGATGGGGAAGCAACAGCACTGACCCTCTCTCCAGTGCTGGGATGAGTATGACCAATAAAACAGTGTCCGTTCTGCATCTAGTACTAAACATTTGGTAAGTGCTCATAACAAAACTGTTTATTTTTGAATCTTTAATTTATGTGGTTCAGGAGGCAAACTCACATTTAAGGGGTGGGTCCTAATAGCAAACATCTTAATATGTGATTTTCATTAACTCTCACCTCAGCCTTTGCAGTAGGCCCAGTTGTCTTCATATGGCAGACAAGGAGATGCAACAGCATTTTTAGGGTTAGGCAAGACTCAGAAATAGGATTCAAATCCAGGCCTGACCCCCAAACCCAACTGAAGTCAAGTAAAAATGCATTATATATAAGGGCTGGAGATGTGCCACAAGCAGTTGAATAGCTGACTCCCACACAGGAGGTCCTGGGTTCAGTTCTCAGTGCTTGTAAAGAAGGTGAGCAGACACCACAAGCAGACACAACAAAGTGACACATGAACAGACACAACAAGCAGGGAGTAGATATGGCTCAAGCAGTTGGGCACCCACCTCCCACATGGGAGGTGCCGGGTTCGGTTCCTGGTGCCTCCTAAAGCAGACAACAAGTAGACACTACAAGCAGACACAACAAGCAGACACAATGAGCAGAGACATTGAGCAGTCAACAAGCAGACACAATGAGCAGACAATAAGCAGACAGGCAAGGGAGCTATCTTGGGGTGGGGAGGGAATGCATTATATAGCCACTCAAAGATGTGTTCTTGGCTATCTACAGGAGCATTATTAGGATCCCCAAACTGGAAATATCCCAGATGCCCATCATTTGGTGAATGGATGAACAATTGTGATATATCCAATTTATGGATTACTACTCAGGTATAAAAAGGAACAAAATATTCAGATATGCAGCAGCATGGAAGAATCTCAAAAAATGGTGCTCACTAAAAATATCGAACAGAATACTATGTTCTGTATGATTCCATATCTATGAAATTCTACAAAAGGCGAAACTATAGTGAGAGAAAGCAGATCACTGGTTACCTGGAACCAGGAGTTTGAAGAAGAGATTGGCTGCAGAGAGACACAAGGTATACTTTTTAGGGTGACAGAACTGTTCTATATCTTAATTGGTGGTGGTTTCACAACTGTATACAAGTACCAACATTCTTCAAATTGTACATGTAAAATGGGTGTGTTTCATGTATGTAAATTATACCTCAGTAAAGCTGGAAGAAAAGAATACATAATAATTTTACCATAACCACTCTACTTAAGTGCTGTTCTCACCTGGAAAGAATCTTTGTCAGTGATATATACAACATAGTGGATATAAATGAGACTAGGTTACTTAGCTACTTAAAATTCCTCAACTTTTCCAAGGGAAGAATTTCACAGTAGACAAGGCACTGTGGGGTCTCAACCACCCCCACCCTCTCTACCCCCTTACCAGCCTCATCTCCCATTGATCTTCTAGCCTCACCCAGTGCTAAAACTGCCCTGCTGCATTCACAATTTTCTAAATGCCCCATGTATTTTCATGACTCCTTGGCCTTTCACAGGCAGCCCACAATGTTTATAATGCTCTCTTCACCTGGTGAATAACTGAACTTCAAAACTAGAACTTTGTCTGCTTTTGGTGGCACCTTGGTCATAACTATTGATCCATACATTCATTCCACAGGTATTTACCATGTCACAGAACTGGCTTTTCTGCTGTTAAAGAGTGTTTAGTTTTTATTAGAAAAATTAAGCCAAAATACAAACACAAGAACCCATGGTTGGTGATAAAGTTTCCACTTATACATACTGAAATGTGATAAAGAACATAATGCTCATGTTAGTAGGAAGTAATTGATTTTTCTTTCCTTTGGAAGTCCTTTCTCTATTGTGATTTCATGTCCGTATTTTCATTGCCAAATGTCTTTTCTTGCTTCTACTTCCAGAAAGTGTGCAGTAGGTTGTGGCAGCTTGATAAACCAGAAAAAGCCAGGTAAAAGTTTAAAGTCATATTTTTAAAAGCCTCAGAGAACTGGAGAAGTAACAAGGACTAGATGAACTAAAAGTCAGAAGAGTAGAGAACATTTCTTCAGTAAACTGGAGCGTTTGATGATTGTGGGTGTGAGTTCCAGAGTGGTCTCAGCCTGGGGAGTGAATCTTTCTGGAGGAAAGAGAAATCAGCAAAGACTTTGGTGGTCTCACAAGACTGGGGTAACAAATTGACTATCAGGAGCTTCAACCACGTTGACGTTTTTCCTCACTGGATATTTTCTGAGTTCTGAGGCTGCATTAAATGATGGGGGGCTTGGCCCGAATGCAACATCTAAAAGGCAGAGTTGAAATTCCCCTCAATTTCACAATGCTGAGGAATAAAAGGCCTGCTAGGGAAGAGGACCAGCCTAAAGCCCACGTCCACTCTCCCCTTCCACATTCGGTCATGTTTTGAAGCTGCTGAGGCAGGAGGCTGGAGAGCTGGGCTGGGAATCTCTGAAAGGCAGAGCGATGTCTCTACTGCAGTCTCCCAGGGATGAGGAGATGGACACCTGCCAGGCCTTCAATTAAAAGCCTGGAGGTCCGTGCAGGGAAATAGAGGTGAACCGAGTCTAAAACTAACCAAACACCAGTCCAGCTCAATTCCTAGTGGGCCGAGGTGGTCAGCCCCTCATCCTCTCTGCCTACCAGAGGAAAGATGGAGCCCTTTCTGGTAGAAGACAGTATTGTCCGGAGCCTTTACAGTTCTTTCATACACAATATCTGGCATACCGTAAAATACTTATTGTGAATAAAGAAGAAAATATGGCTGATAATACTGGAGGAAAAAAACAAACAGATGATCCAGCTATTGTAATGAGCAGATAAAGCTAAAAAATAATATGTTAAAGAAAACAAATGATGGGCAAATTAGATGAAAAGACAGAGAATTTCAACAGAAAATTGGAATATATAAAAAAAGAATCACCTGGATATTTTAAAGGAACATTTCCTAATAAAAAAGGATTCAATCCAATTCAAAGATATATCCCTAAATCCAATTGCATCCCATAAATTTTCAAAATATTTCCAGAAAAATTGACGGAATTTAAATGAAAAATAGACAATTCCTTAATCGTTAGAGAAGATTTTAACATGCTTAAGGCAATAACTGATAGAACAAGCAGCCAAAAACCTCAGAGAGATATGAAAAATCTGAATAACAATTAACAAATGTGACCTATGGAACATTGTACCCCAAAATGACATTCTTTTCAAGTGCACATAAACTATTTACCAAAATTAGCCATATGCTGGGCTCTAAAACAAGTCTCAACAAATTTGAAAAGATTAAAAGTATACAGAGGGAGTGAATGTGGCTCAAGTAGTTGAGCCTCTGCCTCCCACATGGGAGGTCCTGATTTCGGTTTCCAGTGCCTCCTGAAAAAAACAAAAACACACAACAAGCAAAACACATGAAAAAACTGACTCAGGGAATCTGATGTGGCTCAGTAGTTAAGTGCCGGCTTCCTACATGTGAGGTCCCAGGTTCAATCCCCAGGCCCCAGTACTGCAAAAAAAAAAAAAAAAAAAAAAAAAAAATATATATATATATATATAGATAGATAGATAGATAGATAGAATATGTTCTCTGACCACAATGTAATCAAGAAAAAAATACCAGTAACAAAAGGTAATTAGGAAACCTTCATCTACTTGAAAATTAAACAATAATTTAATAAATAATCCATTTATCAAAAAAGAAATAAAATTGGAAATTAAAACATTTGAACTGAATCATAATGAAGATATGATGTATCAAAACTTGTGGAATGCAGTTACACCACTACTTAGAAGAAAATGTACAGCTCAAAATGCAAAGTAATTAAGAAACTCAGGAAATCAATGGCTTAAACTTCTATCTCAGGAAGCTAGTGAAGAACCCATACATCAGACTTAAGGGGAATAAGTGGAAATAAATAATAAAGATAAGATCTCAAATCAATGAAGTTGGTCCTTTGAAAAGATTCATGAAAAACTGATTAGGAAATAAAATAAATTATCAATATCAGGATTGAAAAAGAGAACATAACTACAGATCCTATAAATATCAAATATAGACAGAGAGCTTTATGAAAAGCTTTGCACCAACATATTTGATAATTTGGGTAAAGTGTACAGAGTCTGCTCAAATAAACACCACTTGTCACAAATGACAAATGAATTAAAGAAAATGAATAGTTCAATATCTATTTAAGAAATGAAATTCATTATTAAAATTACAGATCAACTTTCTCATAAACAGAGGTGCAAAAACTTTTAAACAAAATATTAGCAAATCAAAACCAGTGATATATAAAAAGGGAATTACAACATGGCCAAATGGAGTTTATTCAAGCTATGGAAGGATGATAATTTAAAGATAGGCGTCTCTCTGCCTAGAGGACTCCCACACTCACTTCTTGGATGTGCATTTTGGCTTTTTCTCATTTCTCAATAAACCCCTTTACTTGCCTAATTAAAAAAAAATTTTAAGGTAGATCAATGTAATTCACTACTTAAGAGATAAAAAGGAAGAAAAAAGAATATCTACAAAAACATTACACAATAAATCATATTTAATGATGCAATACTGAAAACTTCCTCCTCAAGATCAGGAATGTACAGTATGATTCCACTGATATGAAATACAAAACATGCAAAACTTGCCTGTCTATGTTAGAATCCAGCACAGTGGTCACCCTCTGCAGGAAGGGGTCAAGAGAGGGATGTAGCCGTTTGGAGTTTGAGGTAATTATGAATTCCAGAAATCGATATTGAATCATGCTTGTAAACTGATCTGTTAATCTGGGCGTGATTAAGTTATGATTAGGGCGCTGACTGGGCCACGTCAGTAGGGTGTTGAGCCCCACCCCTTGGTGGGTGGGGAAATCAAATATAAAAGGCAAGGCAAAGGACAGAGGGAGCAGATTTGAGAAGCAGTTTTGAGTTGGCGTTCTGATGTTGGAGTCTTGAGCTGGAGCCCCGGGAAGTAAGAGAGCTTGGTTGTGAGGAAGGAGAGAAGGCCCTGGGATAGAGACGAGCCATTCGCCTGAGAGTTTACAGCTGGCCTGTGGAGAGAAGCAAAGCCTAGAGAGCCCCATACTCTACAGCTGACCTTGTGGAGGAACCAGAGGAGCTAAGCCCAGAGAAAAACGCAGCCCCAGGAAGAGAGGAACCCAAGAAGCCTGAACCCTGGCAAACCTCGGCAGCCATCTTGCTCCAACACGTGGCAGTGGACTTTGGTGAGGGAAGAAACATATGCTTTGTGGCCTGGTACTGTAAGCTTCTACCCCAAATAAATACCCTTTATAAAGACCAACCATTTTCTGGTATTTTGCATCAGCACCCCTTTGGCTGACTAATACAAGGGACTTCTGAGGTACTGGCAATATTCTGGTTCTTAATCTGGTGTGATTATATGGTTATATTTATTTTTTTGAGAAATCATTGAGCTATTCCCTTATAATATGTGCAATTTTCTGTATATGTTTATTATGTCAACAAAAAGTTAGTTTTAAAACATTCCATGGAAAAATTTTAAATCTGATTTGTATTTCAAAAAGCAGGCGCTCTCTCATGAGAGAACAGCCTAGCTTCTTTATGCTCAGGCAGTTGTTTGCCATCATGTTGACCCAGCCTTAGCAAGAGCATAAGAACATTTGGGGGCTATTTAGAGAATTTGAGTTCCCCAGACAATGCTCAGAACCATGCAGACCTTTCATCAGTTTCCCCATGGTTAAATGAGCTTTTCCAGCACCACTTCCAGGCCTCAAATAATGCAGTTCCAGCCCAGGAAACCATCCTAGTGCATGGAGCTACCCAGCAACTCTTCAAAGGGAAGGCCTGATGAGCCGTCATAGATCTGTTTCTGACTGTGCCGCCCCTGATGGTGTGGAAGGCAAGGTGAGAAGACAGTCCTTGGACTCAAACCATGCTTGGGCAGGTCGATGTGGAAATGAACCCGACCTGCGAGGTCCTAAGGTCAGGAAGCATAATCCCGGAAGCCTGCTCACCAAGAGCAGTACCGCAAGTCAGAGTTGATAACTCTTGAAAATAGTCTCCAAAGAAGCTGCATCTGCTCTCTGGACCTAGGCACAAGGGTCCCTCTCCAAATTTCACTGTGTTTTAGCATTTGTTCAGCTACTCCCACAGCCTCACTAATGGCCAACACAGAAAACAATGGAAGAGTCACGTGGAGTAGTGGCATATTTGCGATGGGTGTACCTGACTCCTTATTTTCTTCTAATGGAAATCCAGTCAGCCAGTTTTAGCAAAAGGAACTGTCTAGTTTTTACACTTTTCCTTATCGGCGACATGATTTTCATAAGCTAACTTCCCATTCCTGCAAGACACTTTCTTGGACTTATTCCAGCTCATGGTCATCTCCTCTCTCTCTATACACTAAGAGCACGCAGAGGTGACAGCTTACGAAGTGGCTGCTTGTCCACAAACGCAACAAAAGCAGGACAATAAATTTATAGCTTGGAGCTCTGCATTTTGTGCAGGTATAAAGCTTGTGTAGTACTTAGTTTCTCAGGATGGTCCATGAAATCTGTTCAATGAGAGTGCATACAAAAGTGTTGCATTTATAGTATGATGAAACTCCACATCTTTTTATAGTAGCAGACACAAACCTTCAGCATTCCATCCTGGCCTGTCAGCGCTCAGTCTGTCCCTGGAAGTAGAGGGCATTCTCTCCCTGGCCTGCTCTTAAACTTTTTACAGTGTCCTACAAATCCAACATGGTCAG
>PVKH010034995.1:0-11789 GCA_004027955.1 Chaetophractus vellerosus | reverse complement strand
AAGTGTGTGTGTTTCTTGGGAAGCACAGATGAAGGGAAATCTAAAAGAGCTGCTGCACTCAATGGAGGGTCACCATGCAGCCCGCACCCTAGCCTTTCAAGAGGGCAGACACAAAAGACAGAGAAGTATCTCCTTCACAATTTGCCATAGCGCTGCTCTTTGCTGCCATGGGGATTAAAAGGCCTGGTAGGCATAACCAAAAGCAGGGAGGTGAACCTGGATTTTACATCTTTTGCTCAGACCTGTGGAATCAAACAAAAGTCTGTGTGGGGAATTAAATAGCAGACTGGCAGCAGCAAGTAATGGCCTAGCCTGATTCTAAAGCACATCTGAGGTTCCCAGAAGTACTGGCGTAGAGAACCTTGGCGATGCAGGTATCCTACACAATCTGTTTATTAATTTTAATTGAACTACACTGGCTCCTGGTGACGAATAAACCTGAGTATTTATAACAGTGTAGAAAACCACATGTTGAGCCCAAAGCATAATAATTTACCCGCAGGTTTTAATATATTTAAGTGTTCATTAAATAACAAAGAAATTATAACAGCATACATGACTAAACCTTGAAAGTTTATCTGTGCCACTTTAGCGTGTTAGTTTTAGTATGCCGGACAATTATGTAAGAAACAGGAAAACAAGAGGCAGGGTTACAATGTTACACAGGAGCCTAGGTGAAAGATGATTGGGATTTTCTAGGAAGAGTTCTACTACTGAAGACTCAGTGTTAATGGGTTTGTGATCTAATAATCCTTCTTATTTTGAGAAAAATACTACTTAAATCCCAGCACTCTGAAATGGATAAATTGCAAAACATAATTATAAATGAGTAAAAAAATTAATAAGATCGTAGAATATAAATGACCATCACAACATTCATCACAAATGGGAAAAGAATAGTCTCTTCAAAAAATGATTCTGATCCTACAGCCCCAGGCGGAGAGAAGACCCAGATATTTGTCAAGATCCATGGAATTGTACAACACAAGGAGTAAACCATAACATAAACTATAGACTTTGGTTAGTAGCAATGCTTCAATATTGATTTATCAACTGTAACAAAGGTACCGCACTAATCTAATATGTCAATAATAGGGGTAACCATGTGTGTGGGTGCAGGGGGGGAGGTGTTATACGGGAATTCCCTATACTTTCAGTGAAAATTCTCTGTAAATGCAAATCTAAAACTTCTCTAAAAATAAAGTTTTAAAAACGCTTCTGGGAAACCTGGATATCCAAATGCAAAAGAATGAAGGTAGGCTACCACCTTACATCATATACAAAAATTAACTCAAAATGGATCAAAGACCTAACTATATGAACCAAAACTCTAAAACTCTTAGATGAAAACAATAGGGAAACATCTTCAGAACCTTGTGTTAGGCAATGGTTTCTTAGACTTTACACCAATAGCCACAAGAAACAAGAGAAAAAAATAGATAAATGGGCTTCATCAAAATTAAAAACTTCTGGCATCATAAGACTTCATCATAAAAGTAAAAAGTCAACCTATAGAATAGAAGAACATATTTGGAAACCACATATACAATTGTGGATTCAATTTCTAGAATATATAAAGAAATCCTTCAAATCAACAATAAAAAGATAATCAACCCTTAAAAAGTTGGCAAAATATTTGAATAGACAATTCTCCAAAGAAGATATACAAATGGCCAAAATGCACATGAAAATGCTCAACCTTATTAGCCATTAGGGAAATACAAAGAAAAACCACAATGAGATACAATTTCACACCCACTGGAATGGCTACTATTCAAAAAAACAGAACATTACAAGTGTTGGAGAGGATGTGCAGAAATAAGAACAATCACTCATTGCTGCTGGAAATGTAAAATGGTGCATTCCTCAGTCAGCTAAGTATAGAATTACTATGTGACCCAGCAATCTTACTTCTAGGTATATACCCAAAAGAACTGAAAGCAGAGACTCCAAAAAATGTTTGCACAACAGTGTTCAAAGTGGCATTATTTCCAATTGCCCAAAGATAGAAGCAACTCAATTTTACGTCAACAAATGAATAGATAAACAAAACATGGCATACACATACAACAGACTATTATTCAGTCATAAAAAGAAATGATGTTCTGATACATGCGACAACATGGATGAAACTTGAAGACATCATGTTGAGTGAGATAAGTCAGACACCAAAGGACAAATATTGTCTGATCTCACTTACATGAAATAAGTAGAATATGCAAAATCATTGAGTCATAAACTAGAATACAGGTTACCAGGGACCAGGGTAGGGGTAGAGAATGGGGAGTTAATGTTTAATTGGTTCTGAGTTTCTGTTTCGGGCGATGGAAAAGTTTTGGTAATGGATGGTGGTGATGGTAGCATAACATTGTAAACATAATTAACAACAATGGAATATATATTTGAATGTAGTACAAAGGGGAAATTTTAGGTTTTATATATGTTACAAAAATAAAAATTTTTAAAAATCATAGAACTGTACAACATAGTCAAACCTAATTTAAACTACGGACTAGTTAATATAATTATAATAATATTGTTTCATCAATTGTAACAAAGGTACCACACTAATACAAAGTATAAATTGGGAAAACTGTGTGTGTGAGGGCTGAGTAAATGGGTATTCAGTATTTTCTGCATGATTTTTTGGTAAACCTACAACTTCTCTAATAATAATAGTAATAATGATATTTATCACTAAAAAATTAAAACCACTGTTAAAGGACAGTTTGTTTTTTTCCCTAAGATTCCAAAATCCTAAATTTTAGAAACTTCTTGAAAAACTGCCCATATTTGAGGAGATTGGACTCATTTTAGTATGTAAATATGTACACAAAATAAAAACACCAATTTCTTTCATTCAAACACACACACAGATACACACACTTGCATCGACCCAGACACTTATTTATTTTTGCACCTCTACATTTTGGTTAGGGAAGAGGGCTAAGAATAAAACTTTCAAGAACAAATTTAAATAGATGAAAGGTACACTAGTGAACTGTTTCTGCGAAAGATTTATTATAATTTTTGGTGAAAAGCCATTAAAATGCTAAATATGAAATCATGGATGTGTCATTGCTTTTCTCTTCTCTTAGCACTGCTGTCAGGACAGTCTTTCATTTCCACTTTTGTTTCTTTTGTGGCATAAGATTAGCTTAATAAAAGGGCTATACATTGATGATGTATCCACAGGAGCATCAGCTCTCTCACCTAAGCTAATCAAAAGATTTGTGTGCGACCTTTTGGGAATATCTTTAATAGATGGGCATTCCTTCATGCCATAAAAGAAGATAAACTGTATTCTTCAAAGGAGTAGGAGGGCAGGAGTTGCTTCAGAGTGTGGATAAAGAAACACAGAGAAGTACCTTGTAAATAAGAGGGCAGTAATCTGTCCAGAAAGTAAGAAGGCAATGAGAACATGGACTGGAGGCTTTCCATTTGTCTTCAACTGGAAAAGAGTCCAGAAAGCTACTCAGAGACTATTCTGAGATTATCTAGAAGGAACAAAGTGTTCCTTATTCATGGAAGTAACCGACATGCCTAGAACAATGCCTAGAGCACAAGAAGTGTTACATTTGTATTAAAGATTACTGTAAGTCTAAATTACATATGTATGTATGCATGTATGCATATGTGTATAGAGAGGGAGAGACAGAGAAAGCTAGGGAGGGAAGATACATATACTACTTATATAATATGTATTGATATATATAAAATATCAGGGGCTGGCTGTATAGCCCAGTTGGTGGGGCACCGGTTTACCACGTGGGAGGCCCTGGGTTCAGTCCCCGGGCCTCCTCCAATGGGCGGACTGCCTCGAGAAGGCAAGCCAACGTGGGCAGGGCACGCTGCCGCGGGCAAAGGCAAGCCCCCACGGGTGAGCAAAAAGGCAAGCCCCCATGGGCGGGCAAAGGCAAGCCCCAACGAGTAAGCGGGTTGCCACACTGGTGAGCTGACTTGGCGGGTCGCCCCGGCAGGGGGAGACAAGCAAACATGGAGAAGCGCAGAGAAAAATGAACACAGCAAGAACAAGCAAAAAGGGGAGGAATATAATAAATAAAAAATAAATCTTTAAAAAAAATACCACTTTGTATGGTATATATTATATACAGTATATAGTATACATAAAACATTATGTGTAGAATAATATGAATTATATTATTATAATACACATTTAATAAAATATGTATTCGTTTCCTGGCTGCCAAAACAAATAACATACAATGGGATGGCTTAAAAACATGAATTTATTGGGTCTTGGTTTTAGGGCTAGAAGGCTTGCTTCCTCCCAGGATGGGCATCTTCTGGCTTAATGGCAACCTTTGACATGCCTTGACTTTTCCGTAACATGGCAATGAACATGATGGTGTCATCTCCTTTCTCTTCTGGGTTCTGGTGACTTTCAGCATTTGGCTTCTCCCAAAGGCTTCTCATTCCATGGCCACTTTGCTTTGCTTATAGGACTCCAGTCATATTGCATAAAGGCCCACCCTCATTCAATCTGGGCACACCTTAACTAATAACATCTTCAAAGATCCTATTTACAAATGGGCTCTCGTCCACAGGACCAGGGGTTGGGACCAGAATGTGCCTTTCATGGGGAGCAAGATTCAACCCCCAACAATATGTAACAAAGAGTATGCCCAATTGATTTTACTTAAATGAAATCTATATTAGCTAGATTTCTATCGTGATATCCAGGAAGAGCTGTCACATCTCTAGAATTGCCTTAATACCACTCACTGTAAACTAGTAAGAAATAAGAGGAAGCATTGTAGTTTCCCTATATATTTTAGAGAAGGTTTTTCCTAATTATTACCTGTTATTATCTGTTCTCACAATTTAACATATGGAGCATAAAATTACCACATCTTAGAACTAGATGATTCAACAAAGGTCATCTGGGTCAAATCCATAATTTACAGTAGAGAAACAGTTGCCCACCTCAAAAATCAAAGTCACAGGGGGCCGGCTGTAGCCCAGTGGATAGGGCGCCGGTTCACCACATGGGAGGCCCTGGGTTTGGTTCCCGGGGCCTCTCCGAGCGGACAGACCACCTTGAGAGGGCAAGCCGCCATGGGCGGGGCAGAGCTGCCGTGGGCAGGGCAAAAAAAAAGCTGCCACAGGCAGGGCAAAGCCGCCACAGTCAGGGAAAGTCACCCGCGAACAGAGCAGAGCCGCCTGCGAATGGGGCAAGCTGCTCGCGTGGCAAGCCGCCTGCGCGGTGAGCTGACTCGGCGCATCGCAGCAACGGGGGGAGACAAAGCAGGCACAGAGGAATGCAAAAATGAACACGGCAAGAACAAGCAGAAAAGGGGGGGATATGTAACAACAACAAAAAAATCAAAGTCACATAACTAAGATAAGAATATTAGTAAAAAGAATGAGGCAAACAAATGGAGAAAATGAAGAGAGTAGGTCATGATTTTTGTTTGTGGACATTCCATGTTATACACCTCAAAGCAGGCTTTTGCTAAATCCTCTCAGTTCTGCAACTACATAAGAATGTTGAATGAAGATTTAAAATATATATAAGTATATATATATATATATTCAGACATGTTCCATTCATCATCTTCAAAAAAAAATTCCTGTAGAAAAGAGGCCCTCATTTCATTACAGAAAACAGAAATAGCATTTCTTTGCATCTATTTGCATTTTGCAATAATGCCAACCAACTCACAGAGAGGAGCTTTGTTGAAATATTCCCAAATGCAGGCTCTTTTTAAGAATTTTGACAGATGTATTTTCCCTAATTCCCTCAAGCAATTCCACCACTAGATATGTAGCAATCTGAAAGATTTCTCTCTTCTTCATGTGTGCTGCTTAAATTATTTTGTTGTCATTGCTGATTTGTTTTGTTCTGAATCTTTTACCCTGTCATTTATTAACCTGCCTTTCTTGTTCATATTTACTTTAAACTAATCATTTTGTATTAGTTGGAATTTGAGTTTAGTTTCTAATGAATTGGACCCAACTACGGTGACTTCAAAAATCAGGTTTATTCTTTCACATAAAGGAAAACTTGCTGGTCTCAGGCTGGCATGGCAGGCAGCCATGCAAAGTCATTAGGGACCAAGGAGTTTTCTCTTTTTCTCCTCCAATACCTTTAGTATTTGGCTCACACCCCCGTTGTTTAAGATGGCTGCTACAACTCAAGCCATCAAGTCCATATTCTAGGAGAGAAGAAGAAAGATGGTGGAAAAGGGAGTGAGGGGATGCCCACCTCCAAGCCATTCCAGATTCCTCTAAAGTACCTTTCCAGAAGTCTTCTACTTCTTTCCCACTGGCCAGAGCCTTGACTTGAAAAGAAGCTCCCTTCGGTGGAGGCTGGGGAATGTAGTTCATCAGTTGTACTCACATTGTCATCCCAAGTACAATGAGTCTTAATACTAAGAAAAAAGAGGAAAAAGGAAATGGAAGTAGTAACTTATATTATTGCCCACATTTTACATCTCAAAGCTAGAGTGAAAATACATACATGCTAACCCTTTCTTTAGCTTCAGAATAAATAAATGATATGAAATTGTAGCAGAACTAGAAGAGGAAAACATCCAGTGTTAACCTGCAAGAGTAGAGCAAAACCTACTTAGAGATTTTAGAAATTTAGAGCCAGTAGGGCTCTTAAAACCCTCAAGTGTCTTATTCCAAAGCACAACGTACCATAGCCAAACTTCTGCTGGTGACAAGTATGCCTTTCTTTTGTATAATGGAATAGCAAGAATGAAAGAAAAAGAAGAAATATAATTCTTAGGCAAGTCAGCTTTAGGTTGAAGTATATACCTGAAAGGTGAGGATTTGGAAGTAGAGTCCCATAAAATTACCCATATCTGTAAACCACTTGGAACATCTTAGGGTGCCCCTAGAGGTCAGCACACCTCAATTAAGAGATCTCCGGTATTCATCATCTCTTACTTTGGTACAGTAGCTCTAAGAATTCTAAAAAGGGCTCAATGAGTTGACTCTCCCTTTTAAAATCTTAATGTCTGATCTAATATATGAGTTAGCAAAGAAAACAGAGAGGGGTGGGGATATACAAGGTGGTATGACACAGACCCAGAATGACATCCACAAAAGGAGTTTTAGAATTCTAGCATGGTGAGAATCACATAATGTACAGGATATCCCATTCTTGAAGTGATTTTTCTGCTTTGATTAGTCCACTTGTAATTCATATTAACTAGAACTTAGAAGACTTTTGGAAATGTTTCAACATGGAACATTTGAAAGTGCATTTTGTCTAGAACATCTGGTAAATTATTATGGATAAAAGATAGCTTTTGCATTTGCTTTGAAGCTGTGAACATAAGCTAGAGATATCACAACTGAATTACTAAGGATTTCTCACTATGGGTCATGTTGGGCAAAAGTAAAAATATCACAGATGATGATCACATCTGATATTGGAGAATAAAAACAGTTTATTTTGTACTGAAACTGGGAGAAATTATGTAACTACAATTATATACCCATTAGTTATAACATTTTGTCATGACTCTTTTCTTCTTTAATATTTAACTTTAATTCTATTTTCAGGTTATATTGCTGTTAAATTATGAAAAAAGTGATAATTACAATGCAGTGATTTAAGTGTTACTTTTAAATTTCATGCTCTCTATTATACATATTTTCTCCCTAAAAATGTCCCAGGCAACTATGAATAAAATAAAAGGTAAATATATTTTTGTGAATAAAGCACAACGACATTGATGATATCTGGTTACCCATTGGTCACCCAATGTAATTATGCTGTAGAAATTGTATCATTATTGATGCTTTATATAAAATAATATTCTATTACTTAAAGGTTGTGGGAAAATCACTGAACAAAGCGTATTTTAGAGAAATTACTGACTTCCTAAAATTGTCAAATCCCAAACACCTAGAGCCTCTAATTATTTTAAATCATTTACAATTATCAACACTGTTCCTATCACTTTGCATACACCTGGTGCCCATTTTTTTTCACCTATTTATTGGTCTCTTTTCTTTCTCTGTGCTTCCTCTGACTCTACTTGTACCCTCTCTTGGCTTGAGCTGGCTCCTGACTCACTGTTCTAAGCACTGGAGCCATCTACAAAACATACAAAGCCTCTGTTTTCATGGTGTTTTTGAGGAAATAATAATATTCACCAAATAGGATGATGACAATGGTTATTTTAATAACTTCTTAACCATTCTACCTAGTAAAAAAGGATTTGCAATGATATATACTGCTAAAAAAGCCTGACCACTTGTCTCCGGTTTTCAGGCTTCTGTGACAAACACTACACAATGGGTCAGCTAAACAATTGATTTTGAGGCTGGGAGAAGTCCAAAATCGAGATGTCAGCGAGCTGATGATTTCTCCTTAAAGCACATGTAGCAGTTTGATGTTGTTTATGAATTCCTAAAATAGATATTGGATTACATTTGTAAATTGGTCTGTTCCTCTGGGCATATTAGATTGTATTGGTTTCAGAGGTTCACTTTTACTTGTTTAAATAATAATTAAGGCTTTGATTGGGCCACATCAGTAGGACGTTGAATCTCCACCTCCTTGGTGGGTGGGGACTCACAGAGAAAACTACACAGCAGAGGAGTTAGTGGAAGTTTTGGGATGCTGGAGCCCCGGGAAGTAAACATGAAGGACGAGAACACAAAGGAATAGAGACAGCTCCATAGACATGACAGAGATTCCAGGAAGAGTGAGAGCCTGATAGTCTACTGCAGGCCTTATGGAGAGGGCAGAGTAGCTGAGCCTGAAGAGAAAAGAGCACCTGGAGAGAGAGATGAGACTTATCCCAGCCTACAGCTCAGACTGGGACCACTGAGTCTTAAGAGAAACAGGAAGGCTGAACATTGGCAGCCATCTTTCTCCTACACATGGCAAAAGACTTTGGTGAGGGAAGTAACTTATGCTTTATGGCCTGGTAACTGTAAGTGTCTACCCCACATAAATATTCTTCATAAAAGCCAACCGATTTCTGGTATTTGGCATCAGCACCCCTTCGGCTGACTAGTACAGCATGTACCATTCTAGTGCTGGCTGTGGGAGATCCTTGGCTTGTATCCCTGCCTGGAGTCACATGGCAAAGTCCTCTCCTATCTTCCAGGATCCAATGACCTCCTGCTTCTGGTTTCTTCTTGCGACTTTCTCTATATCTGAATTTCTTCTGCTTATAAAGGGCTCCAAATTATGACCCAATCTCATTCAGTTTGCCCACACCTTAAAAGTAAAAGAATTCCTTCACAAATTCTTATTTATGATGGGTTCACACCCACAGGAGAGCAGATTAAGATAAAGAACATGTATAAATTGGAATACATGATTTAATCTTTCACACCAATCATCATATTGTTTTTCAATTTCACAGTTTACTTGCGTCTGTCCTACCACCACCCAACATTAGCTATTTCAGAAGTTCTTACCAAATAAGAAAAAATCTGCATGAAATGATTGCTTCTTAAAAATATCAGTATCATAGCATTACTTTAGGTGCTCTGTCTCACACAGGGAATTACCAAAAGTTTCAGTGCAATAGTATTTCACAAAATCACCCTTTTTATGCCAAACAAAAACGACACTAATTTCATATGTTTTCCTGCACTATCCTAATCATGTTATTCTCTTTCCTCTCTTATGCCTCCTAAGTCTTCCTTTGATCCCACCAAGATATAACGCATGGAGTTTCATTCTGATACCACTTTGGAGATTTAAAACAGCAGACAATAAAGATTACTACATTAATGCCTGATATATTAATTCAGAATATAGTGGTTTGCATGGTAGAGTACTTCTTCAACTGCTAATATGCAAACTAAAATAATCAAAAGAAAATATTATATCTTAAATTTCATCTCCTGAAGTCACATAATGGATCATCTATATACCTCAATATCACTGAAAAGGAAAAGAAAAGGAAAAAGAGCTCAACATGATTAATTTGTGTTGCCAGGGAAATGTAAGTTTGAATAATTCAACTTTCTAATTAATATTTTGCGTATTTTTGAAGAAAAATCATGAGAATATTCCTGTTCAAGATATAGAAACTTCATCTTCCTTACTTTAATCCTTTCACAATTTCTCTTATTTTATGTGTGTATGTATATATATATATATGTATAGAGAGTATATAAAAATTTAGTCACATATATATTTACAAATTTATAAAATATAGTGTAGTATAAATGCATATATTAATTTATAATATATATAAAGCACACACACACACATATGTATGTAAAGCTCCATGGAAAAGAGCCCTCTCCTAAACCATTACCAGCGTGGTTAACATAAATTTTAAAAGATCGCATACATATATGGATAATAGTACTAGGAAATGAACGTAGCATGCAGTTATTGAGGACTGACTCTGTGTCCGTCACTTTATGAAATTATTTACATACAGCCTTCCCACAGATACCGGGTCAAGCAAGGACCAGCATCGCTCTCCTTTTGTGTGACAGGAGATGGAGGCCATCAGAGATTAAGTGACTTACCTGGGGCCACAAGGCCCTTAGGAGTGGAGGCAGGATTTATCGGCAAGCAGAGGAACCGCCGAGGCTGCGCTCTTTTTAACTGCTGCTATTTATAGCAGACACGGAATGGCAGAATCTGCACTCTCGGGTGCCGACATTCATTTAGTGAACCAAGTGGCCGCTGAAGGAAAAGAGAAAAGTGAATGCTTTATGTTACAGTGTAATAGAATTTTAATAGGTTTTAAATAATTTCTCTATATGCTTTGATCTTATTTGAGTTTGACAATAACCTGATAAGCCAGGTAAGCATATTATTTACAGATACATACACTGAGATTCTGGGAGGTTAAATCAATACCTCCTTTGTTCCTTCCTTCTTTCCTTCTTTCTTTTCTTCCTTCCTTTAAAAATGGAGAACAAGTATCTGTTATGTGCCAGGAACTAAGCATGGAGAATCTAGCCAAGTCTATAATTTGAAAGGAGAGACAACTCAAAAGCAATTAGAGGAAAGAATGATAAAGAATTTAACAGGAAAAATGTGAATTATGTGGGTATTAAGAAAACACATTCAAGGTCCTCAGCTTTTACATATTTGAGTTGGGTCTAGAACTCAGACCTTCTCATTCACCCTAAGAACACTTCTTTATGCAGTTTCCTAATGTCCAATAATGCAATTCACAATGCTGAGACTTTTGCTTTCTTTTTCTCAAAATGGCTTTTATTAAATGTAGAACAGTCTGATTAGCTTCTCAATTAAAACTGGGAAATTTGAGTCCATATGCATTAATAAGGCAGTTATAAAGGGCCAAAACACACAAAAAATGAAGCTGCCTTTGACTAAATTAGAGGGAAAAAATAGCTGAAGTAGAGCCTACAATCAAAAATGCAACTTGAAGAGTGTGATAGAAAAATAGAAAAAGTTATGGAAAAATATTAGAAATTAACAGAAAATTGATGCCACTTCCAATACTAGATAATTTCTGCACTCCTCTCTTTTTTCACCCTGGATTAGTTCATCCATAGCTATTTTTCCTCTAATAGTTTCTGCTCTGCACCCAAACTAGACAAAAGATACAAAAACCTATTTTAAATTAGCATATTCAGGGGCAGGCCATATAGTCCAGTGGATAGGGCACCGGCATACCACATGGGAGGCCCCGGGTTCGGTTCCCGGGGACCTCTCCTAGCGGGCAGACCGCCTTGAGAAGGGCAAGCTGCCATGGGCGCGCAGAGCCGCCGTGGGCAGGGCAAGAAGCTGCCACGGACAAGGCAAAAGCCGCCACGGGCAGGGTAGGTGGCCCGCGAACGGAGCACAGCCAGCCACC
>PVKH010034994.1:0-11787 GCA_004027955.1 Chaetophractus vellerosus | reverse complement strand
CCCCTCTATATACTTTTCACACCATTCTCCACAGTAATTCCACATATGTTTAGGAATATAAAAGCACAATGAACAAATGTATCATTATTGAAAACACCAAGCCAGTGGTTAGTAACAAAGAGACTGCTTTCAGGAAAGGAGAACAAGCAAAGCATATGCAGAAGATAATAACACAACTAGCCTAGGAGAGACAGGTGGCGTACTAAGATTTGAAAAAAAGGAGAGAAATTGACCTAAGCCTGCAGAAGGTGCTGAGAACCACAAGTTGGACTTGTTCTTCTGACAAGTAGGTTTTCAAACTGGATTGAGGAACAGGGTTCCACAGATGTTAATTCAGGGACCGCTGGGGGTAACAAGAGTAGCGGCATGGGTGCATGTGCAAGTGCATGCTTGTGAGGTTCAATATTGCCATAGGTTTTAGATATTGGGTTTCCACTGTAAGAATTCATTTCAATAGTCAAGTTCCTCTGCTAAAATTATTTTTTAATCTTTAGCTGTTGATTGCGGGAACCACTGACACAACACAAACTGGATAGTCTCTACTTCTGAACTGCTCATTAATTCCATTTTGTTTGTGGTTTAGAGCTTTTATAAATGTCATCTCAAATTCCTACAGTAACTCTCCCACTATGACCATACCATGTGCTTTCTTTCATTCTTTAAAATTACCTTCGAATATCATGGTCCCCCCAAATAATTCTTCTGGTTCTAGTTGCCTCCTCCATAATATACTCTGCCTTCAGGGATTTCATTCCATCTACCAATCATACCACACTTTTTTTAAAGTGCTCTGCCAAAAACCCATATTGAACTTTTCAAGAATGCTAGATATCCAGGGCTCCTCCTTAAGAACCAGATGAGCTGTGAATGCTTTTCTCTTCTTTCTTTACCATAAGACCTAAAACCTCAGTTAACTTTCTTTCTTTCAGGAAAATTCCTCTCCCACTTCATCCCCTAAAAATCTAATGTCTGCAAAGAGGCAAAGAACAGAGACATACTCACTCTAGAGAGTTTTCTGGTTACAGCACACCTCAGAAACATACCTTTTTATCAATACTGTTCCTCCCTAGATAAGTGAGTGATTTCTGATTTGAGGGTAGGGATGGGATGGGGAAGTTTTTAGTATTGAATATCCCTATTCAATACTGGGTTGTCATGCTTTGTTCGGTTACTTCTTTTGTTCTTAAGAATTTTGGGGGTGTTTCTTTTTAAAGAAAAATACCATAAGACTCCCAAAAGGTAGCTAGAGTTCATTCAACTGATTATCTAACTAAAACCAAGAGTATGAATGCTAAGCCAGGAAGGTGAATCAAACACAAGAAAGAATTTTATCATAAATTATAAATGTGTTTTAAATTGCTTTGAAGTTGTACAGAACCATGTTAATCCACCACTTCAAATCAAAATTAAGCAGCCAAGAATCAGAAATAGAACACAGGTTCTATTCACAATTCTGCAATTATTTGTATACTCTTAAGCAGGTCACTTAGATTAAGTTAGTTCATCTATAACTGAGTGGCTGGGGTTAGATAATCCCCAAAGGTTTCTCCCAACTTTAAAGTATTACATTTAAAAAAAATAAAATAAAATAAAAAGACTACTTAGTGTATGAAAACTACAATTTCTGAAGCTATCACACACTACATGGATGTTTATAAAGTTTTTTTCCCTCTCTAAGAATATTTTGTTTTATTAAATCATAACAGATAACTTAAGCTTTACAAAATTAATGAGGATTCCATTTCAAACTATATTGGCATTAAAACCATATAAAAACTATTTTGTCAGATAAATGATATAATATATATATGGAGGTCCAGAATAGTATAATATAGCAGAATTGGAAACAATCTACATGCCCAAGAATAGAAGTATGGTTAAATAAAATGCAGTATGTAATAAAATATTATGAAGCTACTAAAATCAGCTTTCAAAGAATATCACTGAATTATCCAGGAAAACGCATATGCTATAATTTTAAGAGAACAAGTCAAAAAAAAAAAAAAAAAGAAAACTGAACATGACCTCAAATGTTATACATGGATACAGACAAAATTCACCAAGATGTTTAACTGGCAGATTATAATAATTATATGTACTAAAAATAAAGTCCCATACAAATGCTTAATCAATGCAGAGGTAAAGCCAAATACTAAACCCTGAAGTAATATGGATTAGCTGACATATTTCATATTTACATCAATAATATCATACTGCCACCAGAGGGGAAAAAAAGTACAAATCTAGCCACCACCCTATTGGGTTCAACAGGCAAGATATGGTATGCTTACAAGGTCAACTACGTATTTCTGTAACCAACACAAATTGCATGATAAAACCAAAAATACACTGGTCACAAATGAGAATAAAAATTTTTGATGGTTCAAGAGAATACTTTTTTAAAAATCAGAACACATAAAAATTAGTATGGCTTTTATACTATCTTGCATAACTCTTTGTATGTCCAAAACATCTATTTGCTAAAATCAGATAAAAATCTAGCTATTTGGATTTTTTTTCTTTAAAGTGAGACATAAAAATGGAAAGAACTTTTTGAAAACCTGATATTTTAAGCATTTTTAAAAAATTGTATTTCTTTATTTCTCCCCACCCCCTCATTGTTTGCGTTTGCTGTGTCTGTTCGTTGTGTGCTCCTCTTCCTTTTTCAGGAGGCACCAAGAACAGAACCCAGGACCTTCCCTGTGGGAGGAAGGCGCCTAATCGCTTGAGCCACCTCCGCTTCCTGTTAAGCATTAGCATTTTAAACCCTAACCCAGTAAACCTATTTTTAGGAATTAATGAAAAAATTTGTAGGGAAATAATAAGGTGTTCACAGAGATTTACACATCAACAAAGGTATTCATTGCAGCATTAGTTTGAGCAAACTATTAGAAATCGCCTAAATATTGAAAAACAGTTTAAATAAATTAAGGTATGAAAAAATATGCTGTGGCCATTAAAAATCAAAAACTAGAACTATTGTTTTTAACCTTCTTTGGAACACAACATTATGAGAATTTGATAAAAGCTATGAACTATGAACCTTCTCCCAGGAATTAAAAGTACATGTAAGGAAAAAAAAAAAAAAACCACACAAAAGTATATGTATAGGTAAAACGATGTGGCTCAAGCGACTGGGCTCCCGTCTACTATATAGGAGGTCCAGAGTTTGATTCCTGGGGCCTCCTGGTGAAAGGCAAGCTGGCCTGCATGGACAGCTGGCACAGCAAGATGACTCAATAAAAAGAGAAACAGAGGAGAGACAATAAGAGATGCAGCAGACCAGTGAGGTGGTGCAAGAGATTGAGTGCCTTTCTCCCATTATGTATGGTCCCAGGATTGGTTCCCGGTGCCACCTAAAGAGAAGATAAGAAGACACAGAACACAGAGGGCAGATAGCAAGTGAAAAACAATGAGGGATGGAGGGAATGAATGAATGACTAAATAAAGAAATAAATAAATAAACAAACCTTGGGGCCAGCTGTAGCCCAGTTGGTAGGGCACCGGTTTACCACATAGGAGGCCCTGGGTTCGGTTCTTGGGGCCTCCTCGAGTGGGCAGACCGCCTTGAGAAGGCAAGCCGCCATGGGTAGGGCAAAAGCCGCCGCGGGCAAGGCAAAAGCTGCCACGAGAAGGGCAAGCCCCCATGAGCAGGCAGGCCGCCGTGCGGTGAGCTGACTCGGCGGGTTGCCGCACCAGGGCGGGGGTTGGGGAACAAGCAGACACGGAAGACTGCAAGAATGAACACAGCAAGAACAAGCAGAAAGGGAGGGGATATGTAATAAATAAAAAATAAATCTTTTAAAAAAATAAAAATAAAAATAAAAAAATAAATAAATCTTAAAAAAAAAAAAAAAGGATATGTACATACCCCAAATTTTTGTATACAATGATAGGAAGTTTACAAATAATTGAAGCCCATTCTACCTTAGGAATCCCCTGGCTAGAGAATTTAATACTGTCGAAGCATGATGTTTATATTATAATGTTAAATGAAGAAAGAAAAAGAATATTTTTGTCTATGTATAAGAAAATGATGAAGACAGAAACCACATTATTAAGGGTGACTATCCTTGGATAGTAGGAGTACACATCATTTTTATTCTTTTTTGTGGTTTTCTATATTCTACATATTTTTCTACAATGCAGTAGTTTAATTAAAAAAGAAAATCTGAGGGTTAGAATTTATTTATTGCATACAAACAAAACTGTCATTAGCCAAGAAAAAGTAGAGTGGGCTCAGATATGTACTAATATATACTAATATTGTATGAGTACATAATTACAGTAAGTAAATAATAACTCACTAATAACCATGATAATAACATACTGGTTTTGTAAATTTGTAGGATGGAGAAAGGCCAGAGCAAATATTTTCTTTATCAAATAATGCCACAAGATTTTTTTAAAAACCATCAGGCAAAAGCTAAAGTTCTCCTTTATAAATATAAACTATACTTCAGAATAAGTTCACAGTATTTACACTTTTAAAGAAGAAAAAACTTACACTTTCTATTGTGGATTAACAGAGCTTGTTTCAAATCTATCGCTGCTCTTCCTAATAAAGCATCTGCTTTTAAAGTGTGATGACTCCAAACTCGAAATTCCAATGTAGTCTGTGGGGTCACATGTCTGTAAGGGTTAAATTACAAGAAAAACACAGGAATATACAACATCACTATAAGTGATAATTCCTATTAAATGATTTACATTTATAATTTTTTAAAAGCCATGAATTCAGTTTACTCGAGAAAAAGTATTGCATGAATCAATAAACTAACTGAATTATAAATAAAAACAGTATTTACTTTTAAGTATATTAGAACTTTAATAACTAGATAAGGATTTTTCTGATTAGTGAACCAAAACACCAACAATACATTAAGAGTCTTACTGTAATTTCACACTTCTTATATTTGAACAAGTTCAACTTATACATTAGTTAAAATACTTTTACTATATACAACTTTATACCATATTTCAGAAATGGTAAAATTGAGAGTGACTAATCTTTTGCCATATTTATTTTTACACCAAGAGAATAAGAGAATGTATGGCTATATAAAAGTAATTTTAGTTTATAAAGCAAAAGCAAGGATTATGCTTCCTTGCTAAAGAAAATAAAATTAACCAATTTTTTCCCCAATGTCTACACACATTGGGAAAAAAGCACTCACTGCTTTGAAACCATTCTAATCCCCTCACCCCCACCCCTACAAATATTCTAAGAAGCATACTCCTTTTAGAGGAATTTGCTTTATACAAGGTACTTACACAGTTAGCTGTTCATCCCATTTGGGATTAGAAGAACTACCGGATTTTGCTGTTTTCTTAATTTCTCGATCCACAACTACTTCTGTATATATTGCTGTTCCAAACCAGTTCTTTTTTCTTTTCAGTTTGGCACTAGAAACTAACAGAAACATGCTCATCACTAGACAATGCATATAGCCAAAAAAAAATTCCATATTAACAAATTAATAAGAATGGAACTGTGCTTCTTGGGTAACTAGAATTCTTATTAGTAGGATGAAGAAATAATATAAAGGGGCTAAAATAATGACTAAGAACCAGCTGAATTTTTTTAAACAGCTGAATAAAAGATAAAATTCACACACCATAAAATACATCTATGTAACCTGCCCAAACCAATGTTTTTTTAATATATATACAGAGGCATTACCACAACTAACTTAAAAACATTTTAATCACCACAAAAAGAAACCTCATACCATTTAGCAGTCATGCCCCTTTTACCTCCCTAAACTCTCCCCTCTAGCCCTATGCAACCACTAATTTTTCTGACTATAGAATTTACCCATTCTGGACATTTCAAGGAATCACACAATATGTGGTCTTTCATGACTGACTTGCACTTGGCATAATGTTTTCAAGGTTCATGCGTGTTATATAGTATGTATCAATACTTCATTCCTTTTTATTGTCAAATAATATTCCATTATGTGGATATACCACATTTATCCATTCCTCAGATGATGGACAGACATTTGGGTTGTTTCCACTTTTTGGCTACAGTGAATAATGTCACTGTGATCACTCATGTACAAGTTTTTGAGTGGATATGATTTTATTTCCTTTGGGAATATACCTAGAAGTAGAACGGCTGGGTCATATAGTAACTTGCTGCTGAGGAACTGTCAGACTGTTTTCTAAAGTGACAGTACTATTTTATGCTCCCAGCAGCAGAATGGTTCCAACTTTTCTACATCCTCGCCACCATTTTAATTTAATACTCAACTACATGAATTATCAAGAGAAAAACATTTTCAGACTGAAGATGCCTACTGACATCTTTGACATGCAGTATTGGTAGTACATTTCTGAAATTATATAATTTTGGTACTTTATTTTCATTGCTTTACCTTGGAAAGTTTGGTTCTAAAAAATAATGTATTTTCTTTGTTAAATAAAAACTTTAAAATCAAAATGTCATTATACTCACCAAATACAAAACTAACTCAAAACAGATCAACAACTTAATTATAAGAACTAAAATTATAAAACCTATAAAACAAAGCATAGGGGGTTATATTCAGGACCTTGTATAAGACAATGGATTCTTAATTATGACACCAAAAGCATAAGCAACAAGAGATAAAATATATAAAATGGACTTCATCATAATTAAAAATTTTGTACATCAAAGGACATTATCAAGAAAGTGAAAAGACAACTTACAGAATGGGAGAAAATATTTGGAAACTCACATATCCAATAAGGGTTTAATAACAGAATATCTAAGGAAATCCTACAACTGAACAACAAAAGGACAAACAACCCAATTTAAAAATGGGCAAAAGACCTGAAGAGACATTTCTCCAAAGACATATGAAAAGGCCAAAAAGCACAAGAAAAGATGCTCAACATTAGTCATCAAGGAAATGCAAATCAAAATCACATTGTGATACACTGCACACCCACTAGAATGACTACTTAAAAAAAAAAAAAAAAGAAGTGTTGGTGAGAATGTAGGGAATTTGGAACCCTCATGCATTACTGCTGGGAATGTAAAATGGTGCAGCTGTTGCTGAAAACAATTTGGGATTCCTCAAAATGTTAAACACATAATTACCATATAACCCAGCAATTCCATTTATAGGTCTATACCCAATAGAATTGAAAGGAGGGACTCAAACAGATATTTGTATACCAATGTTTATATAGCAGCATCAGTCACAATATGCCAAAAGGTAGAAGCAACCCACATATCTATCAACAGATAAATGGACAAAGAAATTGCAGTATACACATATAACAGAATATTATTCAGCCATGGCAAAGCATGAAGTTCTGATACAAGCTACAACATGGATGAACCTTGAAAATATTACACTAAGTAAAATAAGTCTGGCACAAAAAAGACAAATATTGTAGGATTCCACTTACATGAAATATCCAGAATAAGCAAATTCATAGAGACAGAAAGAATGTTAGAGATCTTCAGAGGCTCAGGACATGAGGAATGGAGGGTTGCTGCTTAATGGGTACAGAGTTTCTGTTGGAGGTGATGAAAATTTTTGGTAATGGATGTTGTTGATGGTAGCACAATATTGTAAATGTAATTGATGCCACTGAACTGTACACTTAAAAATGGTTAAAATTGCAGTTTTTACATTATATATCTTACTAGAATTTTAAACAATGTCTTTATAGAAGGTAAACATAAGCCTTTAAAGAAAGTAAATTTTAACTATTTTACTCAAGACTTGAAGGAACTAATCTAAGCTAAACATCTGATTTTAAATAATTTTTACAACTAATAATTCAAAATAGGGGACTACATGCTTTCAGGACAAAAGTATTAATTACCAAGCAGTAATAACAACTAATAAGATCACCTCTATAAGCAATTACCTACAAACTACCTGTACCTGAAAAGAGAAAGAGGAAACCCTCCTCTGTACCATAACTGCATGTCAAGGATATGAAAATAACCTAATGCAAACTTCCATTTTATTGTGACAGATAATAACATAAATAAATGGTCACACAAATAATTGAAGGACGACCATGTCAAAAGGCTTTAGCAAAAGCAGAGTATTTAAAATAGAGTAGTTCCTCTATTAATTAAATTTGAGGAATAACAAGAGAGATTTAAAACAACTATTATATTGATGTCCTGGCAACATAAAGTAATCAAAGAATGTTTGGTGTCATATCTAAAGTGCTACTATCAGGGTCTTAGAAAATTAATTTCCATTCTTGCCTGTTCGAAGCTGCTCAAAGTCCCATACCATTCAGCTGATATAGTGTTAAAAGTACAGGTGTGAACAGACCTGGGTTCATATTTTGACTCTGTCCCTTATTAGATGTCTGACCTTAAGTAAATCAATTGACCTTTCTGACCATTTTTAATTTTCTAATATGAAAAGTAAAGGAACAGAGGTATCTAAATCATAGGACTGGTGAGTGAAGGCATACAAAGCACTATCATCAATGAATATCTGGCACCCAACAACCCAACAATTTCACCTAGTGCTCTGTTACTATTACTGACTGGAGAGTATTAACTCTTGCGAGTTAACTGCCGATATATTCAAAATATAGCCTTCAATGGGCAAAGGGCTCAATCATTCTACAGGTCGGCAAGGCAAATAAAAGATTTTTAAAAGATAATTTTGAATTTCACAAGGAATTTATAATATCCTTGCAAAAATGTGCATATAAATAACCAGAATACTACGATTTTAAATAGCGAAAAGACTTAAAATGCAAATAAGAGTTCTAACTACTGGAATGTATAGGATAGATTTTCTTTTCCCACTTAATGAGCATCCTTTGGTACTATACAAATAATGTTCTCTACTGTAAAATAAAATAAATATTGAGAAACTGTTAGAGAAAAAGAGTCCTCTGAGTGTGTATGTAGAGATACATGCATACACACACAGAATTTAATTTTAAAATCCTACTCATAACTACCCCCCCCCAAAAAAAGTGCCAGTAATAAACTTAAGAAATGTACATGGTCCACATGAAGGTAACTATAATACTATATGAACGAGCATTAAAAGAAAAGACTTGAGGAAAATGACATGATACACACTTCTGGATTTGGAAACTTTAACACAAAGATTTGTTATCTCCAATTTAATACAATTTTTTCTTTTAGGAGGTACCAGGGATTGAACCCAGAACCTTATACATGGGAAGCAGGCGTTCAACCACTGAGCTACATCTGCTCCCCAATGAGAGTTGGTTTTTTCGCTTGTTTTGTTTTTAGGAGGCACGGGGGATCAAACTTGGGACCTCATTAATACCAACATTTTAAAATGATCTAAACAAAAATATCAAGTGATTTAAGAGTTGGAAGAGAGGAGGAAAAGGGAAGGAGACTCTAAAATTCCAATGAAAGGTAAAGAAAATTAGAGAAGAGTAAAGGCGTATCTTAAAATGCAAAGTGATGAAATTTGTCCCAATGTGGTCCTTAAAAAGTGCTATGAAATTAAGATAATTAAAATAATCACAACAGTCTGACCATGACATAAGAATAAATGTTAGTATGTGATACTGGTGGTATTTTAAATCATTGAGAAAAGATGGATTATTCCATAAATGATGTTGAAATGTTCAAAAAGAATAAAGTTAAATCCATAAGTCACACCACTCATGGAAAAACAAGATCCATATAATTTAAAAATTTTTTTAAAAATGAAACTACAAGGTACTAGAAAAAATTATAAATATGTATATAATAACCTATTAGGTTAGTCTTCCCATCGCAAGTCTTATCCTTTTTATACATCTTGCACACTTTATATTTCTGACCTTTTCCTGCACATTGTCTGAAATCTAAATATTAAAAGATACTACATTTATGTTTACTATTACACTTATATACATGCCATACTATAGTATTATTACCATGTTACGATAGACAGTTTTCTATTTTATTTTTCCTGCTTTCCATGGGCAATATTCTTATTCTTATTTGCTGCTGCTAATCAGCTGTGGGTTAAAAACAGAAATAAGAATAGTAAATGAACATCTTTCCTAATTTGGCTTAGCACAGAGTACATCAGTTTAAAGTCTGTAAACTACTAGATTACAATAGTGGAAAGGCCTTGAGCCATGGTACTATTTGATTATTTACAAAACAAAAGAAAAATCAACATAGAGGTCACTGTTACCTAATAAAAGAAGTGACATCTTAGAGTGAGTCCTAGACCTTGGATGGTGTCCTATTACTAACAGAAGGCACTTAATCCCTCCGAGCCTGTTCCCTCATCAGTGAAAGAGAAGTAGTAATATTTACTCATGAGATATTGTGAAATCAATAAAATGGTGGATTTTAAGATGCTTTGTATTTTAAAAAATTACATAAATAAAATGAAAAAATCAGCAAAGGCAAGGAAAAAAAGAGTACTAATATTTGGTGCCATTTAGCACAAATCCAAGTTTACTATTTCCAAGAGTATCACTATATTCCAAAGAACAGTAACTGATGCTCAAAATGATAAATACTATGGTGGCATTATCTTGGCTACTTAAGACTCCTTTGGTCCATATCCATTTTCCAACTGGTTCTCTAGACTTCTGGTGATTCAATGAACTTCCTGATAGTCTTTCAATAAGTTCCTTTTTGGCTCAAATAAGCTAGATCAGGTTCTTCTTATTTCAACTAAGAAGTCTTGACCCTTGACACAGATCAAGACCAGGAGGAAAGTTATACCTCAGATATTGTGGGCACAATTATAACAGAAATAACTCTAAGCCAGAAATGTGGCTCTAAACTTCCCATGCAGAGCAAAAGCAAAGCATTAGGAATTTTATCAGTGGTTCTTAAGGTTAGTACACATCAGAATCATCTGGGAGAACTGCTTGAAAATATACATACCTATGATTCACAGAAAGAGAAATACAAATGTCCCTTAAACACGGCTCAATCTGACTCATAATAAGAGAAATGCTAGTTAAAATGACATTAAGAATATCAATTTTTTTTTTTTTTTTTTTAAAGTACTGGGGCTGGGGATTGAACCCAAGATCTCGTATGCGGGAAAAGCCAGCATTCAGCCACTGAGCCACATCAGCTTCCCCAACTTGGTTTTTTCATTTGTTTTGCTTGTTGCTTATTTTGTTTTTTTCATGAGGCACGGGGAACCAAACCCGGGACCTCCCATGTGGAAGGCGGGTGCTCAACCGCTTGAGCCACATCGGCCCCCAGAATATCACTTCTCATCAATCTGTCAAAAATCCAAAGCTTGTTAACATAATTTGGTGAGGCCTTGGAACAGGCGCTCTCATATATAGCCAGTGGGAATATAAAATGATACAAACCCTATAGAAAGGAATCTGGCAATAAATAGCAAATTCTGACCCAGTAATCTCATTATATGATTCTATCCTAATGATACTTGAACAAAAATAAGAAATGACATTTGCATGAAGAGATTTACTGCAGCACTATTTGCCACTCCCGATCCCAAGCAGACCGAGGACACCTTCCTCTAAGTCCTCCTGGGAACCAGTGAATGATCATACTGCAGTAAGTACCCATACAAAGCAGGTCTCTCACCACTACACAGTAAATTCCTAGGAAAGTAGATCCTGTGTTTTCATAAATATAATGTACTTAAAAAATATTTGGCCAATGTTTGAATGAATGGATAAGTGAATGAAAGAAAAAGGCCTATAGTATCCTATCCTTTTAATCATTTAAAGACCAATTCAATGATGCTTATTCCAATTCCTAAATTCTCACACCACCAAAGAGGATCTATATTCTCTGCTCTGGCATGCGCTCAATATTTGCTGAATAAATAA
>PVKH010034993.1:0-11787 GCA_004027955.1 Chaetophractus vellerosus | reverse complement strand
GGGCAGGGCAAAAAGCTGCCACAGACAGGGCAAAAGCCGCAACGGGCAGGGCAGGTCGCCTGCGAATGGAGCGCAGCCAGCCACCCGCGAACTGAAGCAAGAGCCGGCCGTGAATAGAAGCAGAAGCCGCCCACAAGCGGGGAAAGCCGCGCCTGTGCAGTGACCAAGTCTCGGCACGTCCCCGCAACGGGGGTTGGGGGGGGCAGATATGTAATAAAATAAATAAAAATAAAAAAATAAAATTGGTAGACTGTTTTCACATAAAACAGAGATAAATAGAAGTACTTATGATGCTTAAGTGGTATTTTGTTATGGTTCATGTATGTGACACCTTTCTGAAGTTGAATGTATGATGTACAGAACCTACCATATCATATGAATGGAGCAAAACTCACATTATATAAGAAGAATGGGGTTTGGAGAAAAGACTATGTACCTCATGCTGCTCCTCAAAGTTTTGATGTTTAAAATGTCTTACTAAGAAAAGTATAGTTTCACTTGCTGAAAGAGCAAGTCTGGGAAGAAAAATAGAAGTCATATATAAATAAATGCATGTTAATTGACACAAAAGCATAAAGACAGGAAAAGCTGAGTGTCCTGACCCCACTGGATGAAGGGAGTGTCTGTGTGGCCAAAAGACACACTCTTTCAGCACTTAAAATTCAATAAATATGAATTTATGCTATTATATTAAGAGTCATAGCAATACAGTAACATTTAAACAATGCACTCAATTATTTACTGCAAAGCTTAGAATGTAGAAAATATACTTGACATATTTCAAGGTGCCTGCAAATCCAACCTTTCTCTGGGGGAAATCCCCATCCACAGCTGCCATGCCATTAAAAATGCATCTTCTGTATTATATGGCCTCGGCTTTCCTCTCAAACATCTGACTCAGCAACAGCTCATTCATACCTTGACTAAAAACTTTACGAGAAGTCTCTAGCCAATCAGAAAGAAGCTGATCATGTTAGATTTGCTCTCTTAGTAAAAGAAACTTAGAGGGAAGATGTTTAGAGGAAGGATGCAGAGCTTGAAAGTCACACAACAATAGGGTTCGGGGCCATTGTGATGGTTAGGTTAATATGCTAACTCAGCCAGGTAATTGTGCCCAGATGTTTGGTCAAGTGAGCACTGGGCTAACTGTAATACAAGGACATTTATGGACTTTAGTCACCAGTGAGTTTACTGCATAGATAGCTGATTACATCTACATCAATCAGGGAGACCGCCCTCAGCAACGTATGACCCATTATCCAATCAGTTGAATGCCTTAAAAGGGGAAGTGATTTCAGCATTCAGAGAGAATTTCCCAGCTCATCTTTGGACAGTCACCATCTCCTGGAAATTCATCAAGGATCTTCACTGGACTTTCATCAGAGCCCCTGATTTGCAGCCTGCCTGCGGAACCTGTGCATCCCCACAGTCACATGAGAGACTCTCATAAAATCTCATATTATTGGCAGCTATCTCCTGTTGATTCTGTTTCCCTAGAGAACCTGACTAATACAGCCATCATGAGCCTTAACACACAAAATGTATGGGGAAGTGGAAACTCTAAGAGAGTTCAGAAAGCCAGGTGGCAGAGAAGACAGAGAGAAAAAAAAATTGTCGTAAGTTCTATACAGCCAATCAATGAAGAATACTTGAGAGAAAAAATCCACTAACAATTATAGACTGTCTTCATACAAAAACAGGAACAAAACAAGTACTTCTGATGCCTAAATGGCAGTTTATATGGTATGTGTATGCAACACTTTACTGGTGTGCTCATTAGATGATGTACCAGAATCTATCACATCAGGTGAGCAGGGCAGAGCCCAAGCTATACATGGAGAATAGAGTTTTAAGAAATGATTACCTGCTTCGTATTCCTCTTCACAGAGAGGATTTTAGAATCAATGGGAGAAAGCTCCCATTCTGGGGGAGGCTCAACTCTGCTGCAGTTCTTGTCATTGAGTTCCATGAGAATCCTTTTAGAGTCATACAATTAAACACCCCCAATTTCTTAGACTAACAGGAATAAATCTCCATTCCTAGCAGCCAAAAAGAGCCTTAAGGGAGCAAACAGGCAAAAATTAAATTTTACATTAGACCCAATTCTAAGCCAGACATGTGATTTTTCCCATTGTTTGGTTTGTTTGTTTTGTCTGTTACTGTTAGATGTTAAGAATGTAATGTTGATTAAATCAGAAACATGGCCCATGTTCTCATACAGCTTAAAGCCTAAAGCAAAAAAAGACAGACATTTATCAAAAAGTCAAAAAGCAGGAGTGGGTGAGGCTCAGTGGTTGAGAGCCTGCTTCACTGTACTAGGTCATGGGTTCAACCCCCTGTACCGCCTAAAAACAAAAAAAATTCAAAAGTGAAAAAGTGAAAAACTTACAACTATGATATGTGCTACAAAGGAGAAGTACTTAGTACTATATAATAAAGTATAATGGGAGGAGGGGACTGGGGAAGGGGTCAACCTATACATGGAAGCAGGAGAAGGCTTCCCTGAAGAAGTGATGATTAAGGTAAGATCTGAAAGAAAAACAGGCATTAGCCAAGTATGATGGGAGGGCATTAAGAGGTAAGATATTCCAGGCAGAGGCAAAGAGTGTTGGTGGAGGACAGGGATATAGAGCAGGTACAAAAATTGAAAGAAGGCCAATAACTGGAGCAAAAAAAAGGGGAAACACTATAAAAGAAGAGGCTGTAGAAGGAGGCCAGATACTAGTAGAACCTTATAAGCCATTTTAAGATTCTATATATTTCAGAGAAGCAATGAGAAGCTGTGCAGAAAATAATTAACATAGCAGGCCCACCAACTGCTATCCTTTGCAAGGCCTGCTTACAAGAGTGATGCTTGGCTGACATCTTTGAACTTGGATTTCAGGAGGGTTCCCAGTACCATAACTGATAAGAGTAGCTCACTGTGCCTAAACTGCCTATACAAACAATGTAGTTTATGTTGAACACCTTCTTCCTTTCTATCTGGGATTTTGATACATGGCAGGGAGAGGCTGCTTATATGAAAATCCCTAATAAAAACCCTGGGCACTTAGCCTCTAATGAGCTTCCCTGGTAGACAACATTTCACATGTGTTAACTGGGGGAATTAAGCACATCCTGTATAACTCCACTGGGAGAGGACTCTAGAAACATGTACCGGTTTCCTTTAGATTTCCCCATGCAAGTATTCCCTCCCTTTGCTGATTTTCCTCCGTATCCTTTTGCTGTAATAAATCTTAGCCATGAGTACAACTATATGCTTGGTGCTATGAGTCTTAGAAAATTTGTGACTCCACGGTTGGTCTTCAGGATACCCAAAGCAGACCTGAATAAAGTATTTTAAGCTAGAGGAAGATATGATCAGACCTGTATTTCAAAAAGATCTCTCTGGCTGAATTTGAAGAGCAGATCAGAGAGGAACCAGTTTAAAGTAAAGCCAGAATAAAAAGGTGAAATGAGGTGAGATAATGGTAGCTTACACTAGGATGAGGCAAAAAAAAAAAAAAACAACAACAAAAAAGAAAAACAGAAGAAGTGTCTGGATGGAGAGAGATTAGAAGGTAAAATCTATTAACTAAGAGACAGAATAGATACAATTTGGAAGAAGTAGAATTCCTAATATTTTGTGTGAAATAAGGAATACCCAGAGTTAACTAGGTTGTTCTGTGAAGAATTTTAATTCAGGCATATCCAAGGAGGCATATCAAGTACATCAATAAAGTAATGGGGACAGAAGTTAAACACATGTGGGTTGAGAACTAAGTGGGAGCTGAGGAAAGCAGTGAGCATAATCACTCTTAGAACACATCTGACTAAGAAAACAGATGGCAAAGGCAGTAGTTGGATGAAAATATAGTGATTAAAGAGGGGTTATTTTAGGAGTCAAGACTTAAAGGGTAGCACAAGAACCCAGATGAGAAGGAACGGTCAACATAACATACAATATAATATAGTTTCTGGGAAGGTAAGAGGTGATAGGATTCAAAAAACAGGTACAAGAAATGGACTTAGGGCAAAGAACAGTTCCTCTATTAAAATAAGGAAAAAGAATGGGTACAAATGTGGGTGAGTGGGTTTGGATATCTAGTCCCGGAGAATATGGGAGTAGCTACCTAAAGCTTCTAATTTTTTCTATGACATAGGTAAGGCCCATATGCTGACCAAAATGGGGGGATTTGGGGATAAGATATTCCAAGGAAGTAAAGAATATTTGAAAAGCTGTATAGAAGGTAAGAACAAATATAAACCAGAGAAAAAATACATATTACAAATTCCTTAGAAGTCTTGATAAATCAAGCCATTTATTAAAGCGAGAGTATGACAGCAAGAAATTTATAAGATCTAGTCAGGATTAGAGAAACTATACCAGTAACCACTGCTGGAGATGCAAACACTTACCAAGGACAGATTAGAAATTTTAAATTTTAGATCTGTCAAAACAGAAAAATACCACAATGAAATCAGTAAAAGACAAGTGTATACCAAGACAATAGCAATCAGAGAATCAAGGGAGACATTTACCAATACAGAGATCAGCAAGACAACAATTATAGGGCAAAAACAGTGCAAAAAAACCTCAGGGGGGGGGGGCGGATTTTTATAGGTAAAGCAGACTGCCGTTTTCTAATTAGCTTGTTTTCTTCCTTCTAACACAATAGAGGCCAATTTCTAGTTAATATTGGCCTGCCACTTTAACAAAGGAATTCACAGTGGGTCAAGTAGATATGGATGAGGGAAATTAAAGACAGCTTTTACAGAGGATTTTTGGAAAACCGTTTTAAACTGTAATAACTTCAAGACACAGAAAAAAGTCACATAATGATACATATATTTACAAAAGCAGACACTTTTCTAGAGTCCTATAAAGTTACTCAATTATACAAAGTTTTGTATATGAAACTTTCAATTCTAGAAATTTTACTTTCATCAATACTATGTAACTGAAGTATTTCTGTAAAGTTATATCAATTAAACTTTGCTCCAAACTGTTTTTTTTTACTCACTCAGACTTCTTTTCATAGGCTGTAGAAGATTCTTCAATTCTCTTCTCTAACTCCAGTACAGCCTCCTCTTTGTTTAAAAGCATCTGCTGTGTTTGCATAAGTTCTTCTGCTAAAGTTTTTAACCTAGAATGAACAGTTTCCACATTATCAACATTATCACTCAACATGTTAATTACACTCATTTTACATATAAAAAACAAAAACATTAATACATTTGAATTTAAATTAACTAAAATTAAATAAAAGTAAAAATTCAGTTTCTTGGTCCCTTTCTGTAGTCACATTTCAAGTGCTAAACAGACACATGTGGCTAGTAACTAACTATAGAACTGCAGAAAAGAAAACTTCAATAATCACGGAAAGTACTGGTGAATAGCACTGATCCAGAAAGACTCATTTCACTGAATAAGGAATAAAGAAAAAGAAACAGAAAGTAGAGTCCAAAGAAAAAGATGAAGAACTAAATACAAGAATGCCTGCCATGTCCCAGAAGAATATATAGTGAATAAATTATGGTTTCTGCTTTCAGACAAAACGTGTTTACCTTCTGACTTTGCCCCTTTTATCTATGAGGCCCTGGGCAACTTGCTTCTCATTAAACCTATTTTCTCATATATAATTTGTGTACAGTAACACCTGCTTCATAACAGTGTTTTGAGGAGCATATGAGCTAATGTATATATAATGAATAGTACTAGTAGGCATTGAATAAATGGTAAGTACAATTATTTGCATGTTTTCTCATTTAATCCCCACAACAATCCTATTTGGCAAATACTATATAATCCTTTCTTAAGAAAGTAAATTGAGACTCATTGGTGGGGCAATTTAAACGTATAGTAAGCTATTTCCACTTCCATATGTTCTAATAATAAGATATTTTCTACACAGATTTGAAGATAAACACACAAAATCCATATGTACTCATGGACCAGAATAATTTATGGTTGCATAAAATGCATTTGGTCCTGAATTGAAATATTTCTACCACAAAAGCTCACACAGCTAACATATCCTGTTAAAATGTTTATTTTCAACCTTAAAGCAAAAAAAGCAAAACTTGAAACACAAAAATATCCAAAAAAAATAAATAATCTGAGGATATGAAATTTTTTATTTCTTTGAAAGTTAAACAGATCATAAGTAAAAGTAAAAAAAAAAGGTGGGGGGGCCAACTGTGAAGAAATATTTGCAGTACAAACTACAAGCAAAAGCCTCTTAATGCAGAAAAACATCTTAGGAAAACTGAAAACCTACTATGAAAATGGACCAAGAACAATTGGAAAGTTCATCAAGAAAAAAACTCGATCTTTAAGAACATGTACAACCTGATCCACAATAAATATCTACAGATTAAATAAGCAGTAAGTTTTTACCTACTAAAATTGACAAATATGAAAAAGATTGAAAACATCCAATGTAGTCAATATTGAAAAAAAAATAGAAACATTTACAAATTCTTACTGTGGCAAAATTGGCACAAGAGCTTCAGAGGCCAAGTTGAAATTTTATCTAAAATTTTAAGTTGGCATATTATTTGACCATCTAAAAATCTGTCTTACCAACATACTTGTACAAGGTACACAAAATTTATCTGTACAAAGATGTTTGTTGCAAAATTGTTTATAAAGAAAAAATCTAGAAACATTTCGATGCCCACCAACAAGGAAATGACTGAATAAATTTTAATCATTCATGATGTAGAACAGTATACAATGACTAAAAAGAAGGACATACAGACATATAAAGTTCTTCCTACATATTTTTTCATTAAAAGACAAGATACAGAAGAATATTCATAGCAACATGGTTCCATTTATATTAAAATAAAATGTATGTGTTGATGTACTTATTTATGTGAATTTATTTGTGTGTGAATGTGAGGGGGTAGAATCAGATGACTACAAATCAAACCAATGCTTAACACTCAAACGGGTATAGTGTTGGGGTAGGGGGGGTATAAGGCCAAAATAGGACTTTCATATTTTACTCTATATACAACTATATTGCTTGAATCTCTTATAACAAAAATGGATTTAATTTTTTAAAATTACTAAATAAGTAGTCATAAGAGAGACAAACTAAGAGACAATCAGAAGAACTCAAAATATGGCAATCTAGATTATTTCATTTTTGTTTAGAGACAAGCAACACAATAAATCTCAATAGGTTTTCTGAGGCATTACTATATTACAGCAAAATATAATCAATGATACTTATAATGATGCTCCTGAATGAAGTATTTAAGTACTAAGTATTTCTTAAGATCAGTATTTTTTTTTAAGAATAGACATATATTTATAAAAGATTTGCCACAAATTTAATAAAATGAGTTTTTTTAATTTGATAGAAGTAAGAACTTCGGTTTATCTAGAAAATCTACTTAGGTGGAGTAGTTCAGTTCCTGACTACCAAACAAAGAAGGTATAACTATTTAAATTAGAGCTCATTCTCAGGAAAACTCTTTTTTAACCCCTGGCTTCAGGTTGCTTATTAAACAATTATAAATAAATAAATAAAATAATTAACAACTTATAATTCTTTGCTCTTTATATTATGGTTATATACGATCTCACTTAATCCTCGTGAAAGTCTCAAAAACGAAACCCTTCCTCAGGATCTGTCCCCACCACCTCTAATACTCCTGTCTGGAACTAACAGGGAAGAATCAGCTTCTCATCACTGCCTTGCCCGTGCTACCTCAAAGCTGAATTTAATGAAGAAAGCTCTTTCCCTCTACCATTTTCTTTTCCTCTTTTCAACATATCCCTTCTTGCCCCCTATACCCTTCCCTTATTCTCTTCTTCCCTTCCTGCTTAATTTCCCAATCACCTGTCTTCTCAACCTTTCTTTCATTTAAACAAGGGTTTACTAAGCACATTCCTTGTGTCAGACACTTTGTTAGACACTAGCCATATAAGAACAAACAGGTTTGGTTTTAGAAACTTATTTCTAGTAAAGGAAACACTGACCTTTTTTTCCTCCAACCCTCTCTTTTCTTCTTCCTTCCTCTCTTTATTACTATATCCTTTCCCTAGCTTAGTCTCAATTCCTCTCACTGTACTATATCCTCTGCTCCATCCTGGAATAAACACATAGTCCCACCAAGCTGTAAAATGCAGACACCAGGGCTTACGCTTCATAGTACATCCTTTACAGTGTCTTGCACATAGTAGGTGCTCAACTCAGTCCCTATGCCCTGTTTTTCTTACTGGAAACCCACACATTAAGCTTTTTCTGCAATTCCCTAATAACTCTCAATATTCTCCTGATTCCTATCATTCTGAATTATCTAGAAAGGGAAACTCCAAAGACCTACATCAGCATGGGAACGGTGTGATATATGACTTTCACCCACCAACTAATTCTGTAGCTAAACTGATATAAACCACAACATAAGTTGTGAAGTGAGGGAAGCCTTAGCTCTCTATACATAAGCCATTAGGACAGACCTGACTCCCTTCATGTTAAAAAATATATATCAAGCTAATCACGTTGCCTTACCACATCAAAGTAAGTTAAGAGAAATATTTGTGTTTACAATCCTGCATCTTTATTACATTTTTTAAAGTACCTTACTCTGGTGTAACAAACACCAGCTCTGGAACCAGACACTAGTTTTTTTAAATCTTCATTTACTTCTCTAATAAAATAGAAATAAATTTAAAACCTAATATACAGGTTCCTGTGACTATGATGGATATTTTTTAAATTCCTAGTATACAGCTTGAAACATACCATATTCTCTATAAATATAACTATTACTATATATTAATCAATTTAATTGGCTCCATATAGAACAAGAAACATCTTTCTGAAAAGTAAGTTTAGAATTTGTCTTTCACTTTAAAAAATATATATTTTATGAACTTAGGGGAAAAAAGACTGATATTTTTCCCAAGGCAGGTGTAGGATTGAATATATTTTTAAATAAAAACCAAGACAATTTATAATTTTATTATTTATACATTATTCCCAATTAGAAACAATGAAAATTATGCAATATTACAAGCATCTACATTAAAGATATAGGAGCTAGTCATGATTAAAAGCAGTATTTCCTTTCACAACAATGTTATTTCTAAGAAAATTAATGCTTTAGAAATGTGATAAATTTTAGTTCCATGAGAAATTAACAACAGCTTGTATTTCTTTGTTATACTTGGTGAAAATAAGTAAGGACTAATTAAGTCTGTTGACGCACTTACACACACCCATGCATACACTTGTGATGATATGATGTGATACAACAGGAGTCTTATTACCACAAATCCAAAAGAAAGCAAAAAACCAGAAATTTTATTATTGATTTACATTGTAAGCATTTCTGCATATTTATCATTCAGAAAAATTCAGGGGAAGTCATTCAATTATGGTGAACATCATGGTTACCAGAGGTTAATTTTATAGTCGCCCTCCCTTTCCTTGGTATTTTTATTCTTAAACAGGCTAGAGAAAGAGGAATGAGGTAAATGCCTAAGTCCTCATCCATTGTTGCAATATGCAAGTGTAAGTCACCTTAAAATGCCAAACCCCATTTATGAGAGATCACGGACACATGGCAATTTTAGCAAAGAATACTAAAATCCAAATCTGCTAACTTCCTTCATTAATCATTCAGCCTCCTGAAAAGTATCACTAAAGGCTTTCAATGAGTAATTAAATTTGAGGGTGTTTTAAATAAGTTTTTTGAGTACACGTTAGCTCATTGGTGAAAAGAGTGAGTTGGTACATATGATTTTGTCCCCTTTCAAATTCCTGTTTTGTGCTAAAACAATTTAGCGCAGGGTAAAAGAAAACCTACAACCAGCTTACCAGTCTAGATTCCTAAGAAGTTGAAAGACACTATAAATTCAAATAAAGGCCTGGAAGAACTAACAAGACTTCTGTTCCCTTGCAGGCCTGTTCTGTAAGCATGCTACAATTTACCATTTTTTAAGTTTAGAAATCAAGGCCTGAGAAAGAAGGAAAGGAGACAAGACTTTAAAAAAGAGATCAGAGGGAAAGGAATTGTAATATTAATTTCCTCTTTTATTCTAGCCCCTATTGTGTCAAAAATATAAGACCATTTTTGAAGGCTTTAGCTTTTGACAGCCTTAAACACAGAAAAAGCATAACTGAGCTTTAAATGAAAAAATTGAGTAAAAGTATGTTTTTGAATTGAAAACTTCAAAATATTCTCAAATCTTTATATATCCATGTTTGCAAATTCAAAGCAAAACAGACCAATGAATTAGAGGAAAGCAATTATATGAGGAAAGTATTTTCCTTTTTTTTTTTTTTTAACCACAAGCCCTCCCAAATGACCAGGAGTGGGGTGAATTAAGTGAAGAGAAAAACATGCTAGTAATTACAGTGTATGTAAAAATGACATAATGTAAGAAAACTTTGTAAATTTTAAAGCACTATCACGGTTTGTATTCAAATATAATAGTAACATTTCAAATGGCTTATTGCTTGTGCCTTTCAATTAAATATCATGGTATATGTAGCAGTTTGGCAGTTTGATACAGTTGTGAATTCCAAAAATAGATATTGGATTATGCTTGTAAACTGGTCTGCTCATTTGGTCATGATTAAGTTATGATTAGGGCATTGAATGGGCCAAGTCAGTAAGGTGTTGAGCCCCACCCCTTGGTGGGTGGGGAATCAAATATAAAAGGCATGGCAAAGGACAGAGTTGGAGCAGTTCTGATGTTGGAGTCTTGAGCTGGAGCCCCGGGAAGAGAGCTTGGTCTTGAGGAAGGAGAGAAGGCCCTGGGAAAACAGATGAGCCTTTCACCTGAGAGTCTACAGCTGGCCTTGTGGAGAGAGGCAAAGCCTAGAGAGCCTCATAGTCTACAGCTGACCTTGTGGAGGAAATAGAGAAGTTGAGCCTGGAGAGAAATGGAGCCCCGGGAAGAGAGGAACCCAAGAAGCCTGAAGCCTGGCAAATGTCAGTAGCTGTCTTGCTCCAACACATGGCAATGGACTTTGGTGAGGGAAGAAACTTAGGCTTTATGGGCTGGTAACCATGGACTTCTTCCTCAAATAAATATCCTTTATAAAAACCAAACAACTTCTGGTATTTTGCATTAGCACCCCTACGGCTGACTAATACAGTGTACTCAATTAGGATGAAAACTGTTAACTGTCATAAAATAATACTATATGAAAAAGGAAAAAAAAAAACCACAAAGCTGACATACTATTTAAAATCTATTAAGAGCCAGTTTTAAGCACTTTATATATAAGCACTGAAATTCATACAATTCTTAAAACAACATTATTATTTTCTCCATTTTACAATAGGAACTAAGGCAAAGGGAAGTCAATAATCTTACCCGAGGTCATGGAGCTGGTAAGTAGAACTAATATTAAACCCAGGCAGATTAGATCTCACCATTAACAACTACAGAGAATGTCTCTGTAATTTGATCTCAAAGAATTTATCCTCTACATATGTTTCTACAAGTGCACAAAGATGTAAATATAAGATGTTATTACAACACTGCATATAATCACAATAACAAAAGGCAAACTTATCATGAGGCTAATAAAGCTTAACTTTCAGGTCTCTCACTTGCACAATCCCTTCTAAGGCACTGTATTTAGTTTTATATTCTAATTTTGTATATTTTTTCATAAAGATGCCCCCCGCCACAATTTTATAAGCTCCAGGACCTACAAAACCTGGATCCACCCCTGGCAGTAGGGAAAAATCTGGAAATTTACCTAAAAGTCTATCAATAAATAACCATTTCAATAAATCATGTTACATACAAACAGTAAAACACTACCATTC
>PVKH010034992.1:0-11788 GCA_004027955.1 Chaetophractus vellerosus | reverse complement strand
GTCAAGTAAAAGTGAAACCTCTGAATCTAATACAATCTAATATGCCCAGAGGAACAGACTGGTTCACAAACATAATCCAAAATCTATTTTTGGAATTCACAAACAATATCAAACTGCTACACCCACAATCCTTGAATAAAGCTTAAATTAACCAAATTCAACAATGATGACAAATCTTTTATTACGTCTCTGGAGAGGTGAGAACACTGCATTACCCTATCAAGCTTGAGCCTTAATGACTTTGCTTCTTTAACAGGGAAACCATTAAATGGAGAAGACCTAGGTAGTACTGGAAACAACAGTATCATTTACTACAGGCCACCAATGAAGCAGAAATTTCACCGAGAGCCCTGATTTCTACTACTGGAATACTACTTACTTAAGCCTAATTTGGCATATTGAGCCATTTAACTTAATTCTGTAAGATTAGTTTAATTTCTGTGAGAAATGAAAGATTTATATTGCTCTCAAGGTCTCACACTCTAGACCACTTCTTATTGGACCACATATTTTGCCTCAAATTGTGACATATCTTATTCAGGTTGCCCAGTCATGTTATTCTACCCACAAGCCTTAAAGCTTGAGTTCCAGTGTATTTTTTTAAATAAATAACAAACCATGACAAGAATTATGTCAGTAGTCTATGTAATCAATTGTTTCTGTTAAAACATTTACATCTTTCCTCTTCTAAATAGCATGTGAATATACTGAAAATAATTTTTTCATGGTTGATGTTTTCTGGAAAGTATGTTTAGAGCTTAAGAGGTCACACTTTAGTTACATTTGAAACACATATAATAAGTACATGTGTTTGGGCAGATGAAGAGAGTAGGAGCATTGGAAGATGAGGACAAAGCTGTTTACAATGTATCAAAAGCAATAAACCCTAGTAGTAAGCCATGATATATTTCAGAAAATCTCTGGAAAAATATTTATTAAAATACCTATTTAAAAATGCCATGATAAATAAGAGAATATTACCTGCACTAGGGATTATTTGATCCTTAAAACTAAACAACAAAAAATCACAGAAAAAAAGCATTAATGGATCATGTATAATATGTGACTGTTATTAGTAGCTAACTTTTTTGGGGGGGAAAGATCATATATAGAAATTCCCATGACTGGCAGTGTCCTTTGAGATAATAGACATTGATAGCAGAGCTACCTATCAGTGAGAATGGTATACAATCTAAATTTCGAAAAGTTACTGTGCTTTAGATGGTGGGCAAAAATACATTGCAAAACATCAATATCTTCAAATTTAGAATTGCTTTAAGACAGTGTTACTGCCAAGGAATGTAATTGAAAAACTTGAGCCATGGATATTTGAGGAGAATTACTAGATCTATAAGAATGGCAGATAAATGTCTGGGGAAATAGTACTCTATGTAAGCAAATAAAGATAGCAAAAAAAAAAAACATTAGTAGGAATCGGAACAGATAAACCAGAGTTATCAAAAAAACTATGTAGCAGAAAGTAATGCTAGGAGATTATTCTTTGACTCATCCTCCCTCTATTTGTTATTTTCTTTTACCATCAGAGATTCATTTTGTTGACTACCAAAAATCTTTCTTTAAGCTTGCTGCATTTATACTAATTTGCAGTTAGGTTTCAATAAAAGTCTATGAATGATATGTTATACTATTTTATAACAAGTAAATAGAAAAAATAGCAGGAAACAACTTTTGTTCCATATGGTTAATTTGGTTTCAAGTCAATATTAATTTGTGAATTTTTAAATCATCTTCTGTTCAAAGAAATTAGAAAACTCTAGCTTTCACAGACATCTTTGTTTTCTTAATTCATAAAAAATAATTAATGATGATAGTCCTTGTGGTTGCAAATGAAGGGCTTTATTCTGCTCTTTTAAAGCCGGGATTGATGGCAGTGATTCTCTCCTACAAGCTCAGGCAAATGTCATTTTCACTTCTTTTCTCCACAGTAGCCTAGCAACTGCAAATTTCAAGGTCTTTTTATAATTGTGTTATTTGAATAATTTCAAAATGATGCTATCCTCTCAAATCCAAGAATATTGTTAGTAGGCCCTGAAATTGACCAGAGACATTTTTTGCCTACTTGTTAGAAATTTCATTTTGTCATCTTCCTAAGTAGCTAAGAACTTAGATTTTAATTCCAAAATACGAAAACTCCATTTCTGCAAAAGTATTTGGATCCAATCAATCAAAGAATAATGTATTTTGCACTCCAGGGGACAGCGATAAACACTCCCTGTTTTCTGGATCTGTAAAAGATGGATATTGCATTTAGCACCTTCAAACAACCAAATTAATTATAACTGTTAAGAAACATGCACAGAAATATATGCACAGGAACAAAATAAGGTTGAGTTTTAAAAGCTATTATGTAAAATATATTTTAATATAAGTTAATTTAGCTTTAAAAATTAACTTTAAAATACCATTATTATAAATGATAATGAGAGGATAGAGTAGAAAGTGAGGATCACCTCACATATGGCTAAATAAATGTTTGAGTGTAGTGGAAATAACTTTTAGCCTTTAATTGAAACATCATAATCTCAATGAGGTACTTTAACCTGGAACTAAAGTGCTAAACAACCATGATTTGTAAGTATGTTTTAGAATTGTAATCTCTAAATATATTATTTACACATATTTTCAGTTTATTTAAGTAATAGCTCATCTTATGGGAAATGTAATATATGTAGCCTTTCTTAGAATCATTCTTATACTTGAGCAAAATATAAATAAAGTAAAGAAAATGCTATGATAGAGGCAAAAATACAATGGAGAGTTTCAATGCCCTCAGGTTTGGGTGATAGAGTGACATGGTGTCAGCAGGCCTGGCTGCCCCAACTGAAATGAGAGGATGTAGTTAGATATTTAAGAATGCAAAGTAGTGAATGCAGACTCACATCAGAGACTGAAATAAGGAAAGTACTTTTTGTCATTTTTTAATTTCACTTGTTGGAGTAAGTTTTCAAGTTGTGAAAAGTGGAGCACATATCCTGGAAATTGAAAACCTTTACTAAAGCACAAGCAAGTGCAGGTCAATCAATGGCAGTATCAGATTGAAGTTCATGCTTGTTAATCAATGTGACTTACCCCGATTTGGGGAAATCAAATCAACTCTGTGCCCTCACCTGCATTTCTGCTGAGAGTGACAATTATTTCTTATCAATGATGATATGTATGGAGACTTCTGACGTGAAAGATGTGCAAAAATAATGGCTACCGGTGGAGGGGGGAGTTATGGGAGTTGTGCATAAACCAGTTTTGCTGTGGCAACCAGGCTGTGTCCAAGCACTAAGCAAGAGAGCAGTTGTCATACATTTTTTCAGCTTTTAATGCAGGGTCAAGCACTTACTTGTGAGACTCTCTTATGTTGCTTAACCTGTCAGGTTAATTCCTATTAAGTGAATTCTAAGGTTTTTTTTCCAGCTCTATGCCAATCTGAGGCACTCTTATGAACTAGAATGTTTAACTTTCCTAATATGAATTTATTTGGTTTGTGAACATCTAAATACTAAAATTTCATTTCCTGGGATAGGTTTTTGAGAAGATATTCTGATTATTGCTAAGTAAACTTCATTCATTTGTGTGAGTTTATTGGATCCCTGTCATGGATTTTACAGGGGAGTGAATATTTTGGAAACATTAATATTTATCTTAGTTAGTAATAGAAGTATGCTACAAATAAGACACACAAGCATGAATTTTCATCTCTTGGATTCTTTGGTGCCATAGCCAGGTATGAGAGGATACCAAACCATCATTTTACTGAAATCTACAATTCAATGTTGCAGTGAGAATTGAAGTAATGGCAGGTAAAGAAAACCTTCCTATCAGAGTGATTTTGAGATTGGGAAGACAGATATGAAACAGAACAAGTTGTGAGAACAGATATGAACCAGAACAGCTATGTGAACTTGGGTAAGGATCTTGTCTCCTTGTGACTATGTTTAAAAATGCAAATAATATTTTACCTATCTCATTGGATTGTTATGAATTTTATTGTAAACACCTAGCATAGTGTGGTGACATAGTAAGTTCTCAATTAGTGGCTCTTAGTATTATCTTTATAACTACTATTTTTATCAATATAATTTATTCTTTATTAGAAACCTGGGGGAGCTTAACATGCTTATAGGAAGAAGTCAGTTCTGTCTTTATTTCAAGTCTATTAAATCCAGGCATCAATAAAACACAGTGATCAGTAACATTAGACTTAAATAAGTTGGTGAAGAGAAAATGAGAGCTTTCCATTTTATGGGTATTTGTGAGTCGTTTAAGATAATATACCAGAATGTAAGAGAGATAATATGAGATGTGGTCTTTAAAAAGAGGAAAGTAAATATCTTTATCTGTACCAGTGCCTGTTCCTGGCAGACAATATATAGGCAATAAGTTGATCATTTTAAAAAGTTAGGATCAGATTTCTAGTAGAATTTTTCTATGTAAGACAAATATCTGTATACATATTAGATAACTACAGAATATTAATATAGAAAACATCATGGCAAAAATGCTTGTTAAATTTTCCTAAATAAACTCTCTGTCTTGGTTTTGCTTTGTCACATAAATTCAGCCTGAATAAGCCTTGCTCTAACAGGATAAGACAAAGTCTAAACACCAAGTGTTAAGAAGTACTATCTGGAAGTATTGTTCATTTTGAAGTAAAATGTCCTGGAAGACCTGACTGATTCCAAATGTCTCCCCTACAGAGATTCCATGTCTACTGAAATCCCCATTGTTAGGGCCACTACTTTGCCACATGACTTCGTTTTCTGGAGCTTTCATTAAAACTTAGAATTTTAATGTAGATTAGCCATTGGGAGTATAAAGAACTCAGAAGAACAAGTAAATTTTCATCATGAGAAGGGAGAAAGGCTTATGAACAAAGCATTTGAAAGGAGACTTTGGTACTAATAAGTAGCCTGAAATACTTAGAATATGGAGTAACGCATAGAGAGTGGTGAGGTGAAGAGAGAGCAAGAAAATGCATGTGTGCTAAATTTCATCTAAAACCAATACCCAGTGTCAAAGACTTTTAAACAGAGCACTGAGAAAAACTTACTTTTTGGGAAACTGGAAGCAATTACTTTTGAGATCCATCTATATTAGAGAAAGATGGCTTGAAACTCCTAATTCAAAAACCTGTTGCTGCTTCCTTTCCAATATGTATAGCTTTTGATTCTTTCTTTTTTTTTACTGCAGTGGCTAAGACTTCTAGTACAGCTCTGAAGAGATGTGTGGATTTACATATCCTTTCACTGAACTTAATCTTAGGCAATAGCATTCAGCCTTTCACCATTAAGTTATATATTAGATATACATTTTTTGCAAATGCTCTCTATCATGTTGAGAAACTGCTATTGCTAGTTTGCTAAGAATTTTATCATAAATGATATTGAATTTTGACAACAGTTTTTTCCCCTACATCCACTGAGATGATTATATTGTTTTCTTTTTCCTTCAGTTAATATGCTGACTTATAATGATTACAAATATCAGACCAAACCTGCATTTCTGGCACAAACTCCATTTGGTTATATTAATGTTTATATATATTGCTGATTCAATATGCAGATATTTTTCAATGATTTTTGCCTCTACATCCACGATAGTATTCGCCTGTAGAGTTTTTGTTTATTTGTTTGTTTTTCCTCATAATGGCTTTCTTTGGTTTTGCTTTCAGGATAATCTTGGCCTTGTAAAATGAGTGGGAAATTGTTCTTTTTTTCCTACTTTCAGGAAGAATTATAGAATAATTGGTACTTCTTCTTCCTTAAAAGTTTGGTAGAATTCACCAGTGAAGCTGGGGATTTCTTTATTGTAAAGCTATCAATTTGGGAGAGGGGGTTGCATTGATACTTTGTATCTTTTGAGAAGTTTTTCCATGTCATCTACTTTATCTAATATATCGATATATAATTGTTATTATTCATTTCACTAGTGTAGAATCTGATCTGTAGTTATGTCCTCTCTTTCATTCAATGAGCTGAATGATAACAAAATATGAACTATTGAAACTTGTGGGATATTGCTAAAGCAATGCTTAGAAAATCTTTGTAGCTCAAAATAAAGAGAGGTTGCAAATCCATAATTTAAACTTCCAACTTAAATAGGCAGAAAATTTAATTCAAAGAAGATAGAAAAAGAGAAAATATTGTGGGTAACAACAGAAATAAGGGCCGGCTGTATAGCCCAGTGGATAAGGGCATCAGTATACCACATGGGAGGCCCCGGGTTTGGTTCCTGGGGACCTCTCCAAGCGGGCAGATGGCCTTGAGAAAGGCAAGCCACCATGGATGAGGCATAGCTACCGTGGGCAAGGCAAAAAGCTGCCATGGGCAGGGCAGAGCCACCACGGGCATGGCAAAGTCACCCATGAAACAGGAGCTGCCGCCCATGAATCATGGAAGCCAAGCAGCCTGCAAAACACGGAGCTCTGCTGCCCACAAAACACGGAGCGGAGCCACCCGTGAAACGGAATGGAGCCACCCACAAATGGCGTGAGCCGCCTTCACGGGGGGCCGACTCAGCAGGGGGCTGACTCAGCGCGTTGCCACAAAGACAGGGGGAGACAAGAAGCAGACATAGAAAAAAACCCCAGAAGAATGGACACACAGCAAGAGCAAGCAGGAAGGGGGCGGGGTAGGTAACAAAAAAAATTGAGAGTTTTTTTTTTAAAAAGTACAGAAATAAATCAAATACAATAGGAGAAAATCTACAAAGGTGAAAGTTTGTTCTTAAATTAATAAATTATGCAACACCCTCTTGATCAAGAAATAAAGAAAACAAGTTATTTTTTAATAAGAAGATCTCACTACAGATCCTGCAAATATTAAAGGGATAATAAGAGGTATCTATAAAGAAATGTATGCTATTTTAAAAGATTTATAATCATACTTACTATGTTCTTTGACCACAACAAAATTAAATTACAAATTGTTAAAAGAAAAACAACCAGAAATTCTCCCAATATTTTCAAATTTTATAACATACTTCTAAATTTAAGAATACATAAGGGACATTAGAAAATATATTGAGCTGAATAAATAATTTAAAAACAACATATCAAATTTGTAGTATGTAGCTAAATGAGTGCTTGTAGAGAAATGTATAACATTAAATATTTACATTAGAGACTTTTCAAAAAATGTAATAGCTTATCCTTTCCATTTTCTTGCTTAATCTGATAAAAAGCAAATTCAATATATTTTTCTTTTTGATATCTCTGAAATGCAGTTGTTACATTCCAATAGTTAATATCAACACGTCTATTATGTCTTTTGAATCACCTTCTTTCTATGAACAAACATTTTTTCCCTGAATTTCTGTGACCTTATATAACAATATTCAAAAGGTTATAAATTCCAGTGCCAACATTTTTATTTCTCCCTCATTTCCTCACTCTATTTAGCTCCTGTAAGCACAATTTTAATGGCATTAGAGAGTACTCAGGAGAAAGAAGAGGACATGGGAAGGAATATTTCCCCAAATGAGGAAACAGAAATAAACTCTCTCCTTGGAGCTCTGCAGCCCTGACAAGAATGCCATAGAGATGGGGCTTGCACTCAAATAGCAAAGTGAGAAAAGTGTTATAGATGGCAATATCTTCTCTTCTTTTTAAAACACTTTTTAAAAATTCACATTGTTTCTCTGAACATTTATCTGTTCAATGCTTTCTCCTTCATGTATTTATTCACTTGTTAAAATAATCAGTTCTCTGTGTGTGTTTTCAGGATTTGTGTTTTGCTAGATGTGGAGAATGACCAAGTCCTTCCAATCACATCAAAAGCACTGCTAAATGCCAGGAAAATAATTAAGCAATTATTATTCAAGTAACATCTTTAAAGCAAAGCAAATAAATTAAGGTCTTAGAGGGCAGAGCTGTGTTGTAAGTCCAAATTTTAAAAGCCAATGTGCCATGGTCTCCATAAACTGTTATACAATATTTTCTCTCATACCTCAATTACATACATACTTAGATATGAAGTAAAAATAAATAAATCTTAAAAACACTTTTACACCTGTGGTTATTAATATCCTCTGCCTTATCCTTGTGAATATCCTTGAAAATAAAACATTTTTCATCCATTTACTCCCATAATATTCTGATGCCTCTACCTTTCTACTTCATGCACTAGTCATTTTCCTTATTTTGTAACTTCACATAGACTGTCTTGCAATCTGTTTAAAAATACATATATTAATATATTTCCTGATTTAATGTAGGAGATTGGACAATAAAAATGGCTCAATATATATTTAAGCCACAAGATCTTTGATATTGTAATGAGATGTAGGGGCAGAAAAAAGGAGTAAAAATGCTGAATTTATCTTGTTTTGTGTATCCTCCACGAATTATTCTATCCATCAAACATTTCCTAGTTATCTAAAATATAAAGTTCATTTGTATATATGCTGAAATCTCATATAATATATACAATGGTGATACTCAAATCATGTTATTATTGTTCTCTCATCTAGTAGATTTTTGTTTTTGTTAGATTAAATATTTTAGCAGTTATGTGTCTGATGACATACAAATGCCATCCCAAGTGCTCCATACTAAAAATAAATCAGATAATGTTAATTCTTTGTTATATGATACAAAATTAACTCAAAACTGAGAGTGAATTTTAAATTACTTGTACAGAAATTGAGATCGTTCATCATTATAAATAATTCCATCTCGCAGGGATTCATAGAAACCACTTCACACCATGACTCTTGATGAGTTTACTATTCCTAACTGTGACATATCCTTTTATCTTAACTGGAAACCTCAGGAGGTAGACTATGTTCAAAATTTAAAACATAATTGAAAACAAAATATCACACAATGTCATTTGGAAAGTCAGAGTTATGATCTGCACATTTACTGTAGTGAAGTAAAATTAACCATGTACAAAAAATACAGACACCAAATTTAGCAGTGTTTTAATAAGCCATGAGCAATGGAAAAATTGTAGTGCAAAAATTCCTTTTTCAATACATTGATTGGCTTAATAATAAAAAATATTTTTTGCTCCTAAAAGTGATTTGATCTTTTCTCTAGATATATATTTGGCAATTTTACATACCATTATTTATATCTCTACAATTTTTACAGTGTGGTTGTTCAAAGCACTATTTCTGAACAGAATAAAGCAAATTGGTTTAAATACTGTATCTACCTCCTGCTAAATGCATGACCTTGGACAAGTATCTTAGCATCTTCACATATCAGTTTCCACCACAGCATAATGGATATAACAATATTAGTCATGTTATAAGATTGTTATAAAGATCAAATTAGATATCTGCTAAGAGCCTAAAAATTTGGTACCTACTAGGTGCCCCACAACGATCAAAGATGAGGTCTTGTTGCCAGCCAGGCAATGATTGATCTAGAGTCTAAACCCCATCTTGTCATCCCCTTTCTTAGACCACTTTAGGCACCAACTGGCACAACTTAGGCTCTTTAAAAGCAGATGCTAAGGCAGAGTAAATGGTGCAATATGTTTCTTAAGGATCAGTACCAGTGAAAGGATGACAGAACCCTAATTAGGCAGAAAGGAGATGTCCACAAAAGCCCCAGTCAGTCTGGCAGAGCGATCTGGAGTATGAAGTGCCTAACAAAGCTGTTTGAGGCAGAAATTTCCGGTCCCTTTCACCCCACCTTGCCCCATTATCAGATCAGGGCTGCACCGGGAAAGGAATGATCATGGGCAAAGCCATCACCAAGGCAGACCCTGAAGGAACTGGCTGCTGCAGGCTGGATGTTGGCTATACTCCCTGCAGTTTGGCAGCAAATATCTCATCGGAGAGGAGTCTGGGTAGCACATCTTTGTGCATATCATACTCCAGTCTACCTTCACATATATATTTGTGCGGTCTAAAATCACCTCATATGTTCCTTCAAATTGCCTCCATTTTCAGCCTCAAACTTCTCTTGCTTTACTTGTAAATTTGGTAACTCCAAGACCAAAAGGCCTGAACTGGCTAACTTCCTTTAGTCATCTCTCTGTGCAAGCCTCTTAGTTTTCAACTTTCTTTCTTATATCAGACCAGTTACCTGCTTCTTTCCTGTCTGCATTCAACTTCCCAAGACTTATTGACATTTCTCTGGCACTATTTCTTCCCTCTCATTTGAATGTGACATGATTTAATGAGGACCAATTTATTTTATTACTAACTTAAAACAAAGTAAGATGATTGTAGAATTAATGTCTTTTTTTTTTTTTTTTGGTTACATATCCCCCACTTTCTGCTTGTTCCTTGCTCATTTTCGCATTCTTCCATGTCTGCTTTGTCTCCCCACCCTTGCGGCGTTGTGCCAAGTCAGCTCACTGCGTAGGCGGCTTGCCCTGTTCTCGGACAGCTCTGCTCTGCTCGTGGGCAGCTCTGCTCTGTTCGCAGGCAACTTGCCCTGCCCGTGGGGGCTTTGCCCTGCCCATGGCAGCCTTTTGCCCTGCCCATGGTGGCTCTGCCCCACATGGCAGCTTGCCCTCTCAAGGCGGTCTGCCCCCTCGGAGAGGCCCTGGGAACCAAACCCCGGGCCTCCTATGTGGTGAACCGGTGCCCTATCCACTGGGCTACAGCCGGCCCCCATTAATGTGTCTTTTAAAATTATTTTTCCTTCCTCTTTCTACTGGGTTTAAAAATCTTTGTTTTGGAATTCATGTCATTCTTAGAGCACATTAAGGATAGCTCCACCTAGTTTTATCTAACACAGTCTTCTATCTCTCTCTCCTTTGACATGTGATTGTTTTTGGTCCATAAAATGTCTCTCAGAAACTCATGTAATTTTAAGCAGTATTAAATATGTGGGTGTAAGACATGGAGACCAAACACCCAAGAGAATATTCTCAAGTTTTATAACTGTATATAACCCTTTTATAACTTCACTTTTTCAGTTTATTTGCTCCACCTCAAATCACATTCAAAATGCAATTTCTTTGTAGTTTAATAATAAAAGCATTTAATATATCAACCATATATTACATTTCTTATATGTTCTGTCAACAGACTCATCCCTTTACATTCATTATTTCAAACCTTTAAAACAGTATTATTATTCCACTTACGAATGAAAAACTCAGGTTTACAGGAATTAACACGTCTGAGTTCAAACAACTATAAAATAGCAAAGTTTATATTCAAAATCTGGTCTGCCTTATTCTAAAGTCTAGAGTTTCTATTATAAAATTCTTTCCCTCTGTATGCTTCATCAATGTCTATTGCTATACTATAACTAGGTCAATGGATCCAAAGACTTTTTTGTTGTTGTTACAGGAACTTGTTTGCAGGACTTAGAGAATCAAAGATAAATAGCATGAGACAAATGAGACATATCCAAAACTCTAACTCTCTTGTGGACTGTTGAAACTTCCTCAAAAATTATCTTACTGCCCTCCTCTTGAAGTCAGCTAAAAATATCCATCATTGTGAGAGCAAACTTGCTAAAATAAAGCTCTGTTCTTGTAGCTACTTGAAAAGGAAATTCCATGAGTAGTTATGGAAATATAGACTCTGAGGGCTGATGACTAGTGTTTGCATAATGTTTCCATCACTTACTAGTTGTGTGATCTTAAGAAAGATAACTCTCTTTGTGCTTCCAAATTCTCAAGGGTTAAATGAGGACAATAATACTACCTACCCTATAGCATGCTTATAAAAATGAAATATAACAATAAATGTAATATATTGAGAACAGAGCCAGGTATATAGTGAATGATCAATAAGTATTTCCTACTATTTCATTACTCAAAGTGCTACTTGGAAGCTCCAGTTTCTATCCTCTCCCTCTTTA
>PVKH010034991.1:0-11787 GCA_004027955.1 Chaetophractus vellerosus | reverse complement strand
GAGTGGTGAGAAGCAGGTGGTGAAGCAGGTGAGCTGGTGCACCTTATCAGAGCCTGGCAAGGGTAGACATCCAGGCTCTCCACTAATCTTTCATTGATGGGGTTGGGGTACAACCATATTTTTTCCTGTGGAGTGGGGTGATTATTGTCTAAAGGTTTTTTCTCTTGTGAGGCTGCCCCTTTCCTGGTCTTTTTGATTGGAGAGAGAAGGCTTTCTTGGGACCATGAAAAAGACCTGGTCCCCTATCCTCAAGGGGTCTTACTTTAGAGTAGATGGTTCCTTCAATCTTCTTTCTCTGGAGTGTTATTTTTGGCTTACGTGCACCTTAAACTGAGGCCCCATTGTGGAGGCTATTACCTGGGCCCTCTTGTCCATAGACTATCAGATCCTATATCTAAGGGATCTGATAGTCTATGTTGTGTTCCCATCTTTTACTCACATAATGACAATGATATTGCTGATCTGCTCCTGAACATGGACTACCCCACCTTGTTGAGCACAGTGCAGAACATTGTGTGTACTTTATGCATTTGATCCTTTCAGCAACTCTAGAAAAGCAGATATTTTCCTTTTTTTCCTCATAATTCTGACAAGGAAATTGTGGTTCAAAGAGAGTAAGCTACTTGCTCCTCATCACACAGCTATGCTGTGTAAAAACTGAGACTCAACCACAGGTCTGGCAAGTTCTACAGCCAAACATTCTTTCTATAACTCAGAAATAGTTCCTCTATGATTGTCTTTAACAGGAAACACAACACCCAACATTGAAAAAGACCACTGGACATTAGCCAGAACTGTGGTCAGAAGTCCACAATTAAGGAAGTCAACACGTTTTAAAACTGGTCATGCACTTGACAATGTGTTGTTTCTCCAAACATATCAGTCCTTTAACATATTTTCCCCTATCACACTAGTATGTGCATTCATTACAAAAAGATGCACACATGAAGGTAAACAAAGGGAGGAAAATAAATGTTAACCATATATTTCAGAAAAAGTCACTACTTGTGGGTATTCCAATTATCTATTAGGCTTAAAATGATGCCTTAATTTTTAAAAATCTGAGGGCCTTAAACAAAGATCATTTTATTTTATTATATCTCATTATTTTGTGGTTCAGGAATTTTTGTAGAGCTCATCTGGACATTTCTTCTGCTCCATTAAGGGTCAACTAGTTTCTTTTAGTGGTATTCAATTGCCATCTGAAGTAGCCAAGAAAGCTTCAGTCACATATATGACACCTTGGCAGGTATATCTTGGGCTCTACTGGGCCCTCCTCTCTCTTCATGTAGTTCCAGGGCCTGTCCACATGGTTTCTCCGGCAGATGAGTCAGATTTCTTTCATGGCTCAGGGATCCAAGCAGAAGTGTTCTATTAAATGCTTAGTAATAGGTGCTTTTAAAAAAAACTCCTCTGATTTGTAGTGTTTGCCAATTTCTATGGTAAAAACTTCCATCGTGGCTGATTTCAAGCTACATGATGTCAATAGACTACAAAATTCCTGAAAATATAACAATTGTCTTTTATGTGTTGGCATGAACTGACTCTAGCACATCACTGCTTCCAAGAGACAAAGGTGGAAGCTCCAAGGCCTCTTAAAGGCTAAGTCTGGAACTAGCAAAATACCATTTCTTCTTTTGTTTAAAGCAGTCACAGGCCAGCTCATATAAAAAGTGAGGGCAATAGATCCCCACATCTTAATGAGAGGGGTTTCAATGATTTTTAATCCTTTGGGCTGGGTGTGTGGTGTGCATGTAAATGTACTGGTGTGTCATGTGGATTAGAATTGTATGGCAAATATTTTACAGCCCAATATGTCAAAAACCTACTCCCATGCTAATAAATATTCTTCTGTAGCATCACTTTTAATATAACAATAGTATTTTACCAGCTTGCTTGAGCATAATTATGATTTCATTGGGTAATTACATTTTTTTCCAATTATTAACTGTAAAAATGTTTTAACACACATACTAAATGTTGGTATATGCCTTTAATCATTTCTTGTAGGAAACACTGGTTAATTGTACACCTCATTGTATCCCTCATTCACCTTGTCCTTCCTCTTTGTTGACAGTTTTCCTCTCATGATAGACTCTAAAAATGTCATGTACTCACTTTTATAACCTCCACTGCAGCTAGCAAATAGGTATGTGAAATAGCCCTGGCCAATGACATGAAAAGGCAAGTCTACTAAAGGATCCTGGGAACTAAATATCTCCATGATTGTCTTTCTCCCTTCTGCAAGTCCCTTCATGAAACACCAACTCCCTACAAAAGACTCTCTGGCTCTTAGTCCAATAGAGTAGAATCCCTTGCTCATTTTGCCAGATTCCATCAGTGGTAGAGCTGATGGAAAGTGAGGGGAAGGAGATGCAGCACCTCTGTAAGACCAACTGGAAGAGTCTCTTCCTACTCCTAGCTGCTTTCCCTTTAAGCCTTCCCACAGAAGTCCAACTTAAACTGCATCCAGTCTAAACGGACAGGGATAGAAAAGCTCCAGGCAGAGGGAACAGCAAATGCAAAATCCTGAAAGCAAGATAGGCTGCAAGTTGGAAGAAATGGAAGAAATCCAGCATTTCTACAGCACACAGTGAAAGCTGGTAAGTAGCTAGAGTAAAGGCTGGAGACTTTGTGTTTCTTCAACTGATTTTCACAATTGCTCCAAGAAGTAGGTATTATTATTAAAAATGTAAAATTGAGTTTTGGAGAGGTAAGTGACTTGCTCAAGGTCATACATCTAGTAAGTGACAGAGATAAAGGTGGTGCATGTCCTACAATTGCAAGAGATTAAAAAAACATTGAAAAGGCTCCAAGACCCCTTCTGTTCCTCAATGCAGTTAATACTAGACTTCTTCACATCTCCCTGCCCTTCTATTTGGTTCTTTTCTTCCTCCATCCTCTGTTAATATTTACTGAAATCTAATTATGTGCTAGGCTCTGTATTAGACTCAAGGAAGAGAAAGATCCAGTCTTTCCTATGGTGGTGCTTAGAGTTCTTTGTGCTAGAGACATGTTGATGTGAATTGAGGGAACAGAACTGAGAATGGTGAGAAGGACAGGAGAAGGAAGCAGATACCATCATCTATGTAGCAGACAAGAGGCATACCACATGTGGCAGTTTGAAATTATTTTATGAATCCCAAAAAAAGAAAGATCATGTTCTTAATAAACTAATCTATTCCTCTGGGTATGATACCCTTTGATTTCATTAAATTCAGTTGAGGTCCTTTGATTAGATTACCTGATAAGATTGCTTTATTGATTTTGATTAGACTATGTCAGTGAGACCTGACTCAGGTTGACTCCTCACCCCCTTGCTGGGTCTGATATAAATAGACTCACACAGACAAACAGACACAGGGAAAAGGGGCCTGCCATGTTTGATCCTGCTGTGTAAGAGAGAGGATCACTTAAGCATGAAGCCCCAAGAGGCTGGGTTCAAAGAGCAGTTAAGAGGAGACCAACCCTGTATAGATGAACTTGGGAAGTGAGCAGAACAGCCAAAACTACATAGGAAACCCTAAGAGACAAGCCGTATGCCAACTTGCAGCTGAAATCAAGAAGAAAGGGGAGCAGCTGAGCCTGAGAGAGGAAGCTTGGAGAGGAAGGAGAGACCAGGAAGAGATTGCCTGCCATCTCACGTGTGGCATCTGACTTTGGTTAGAAAGCACCTCTTATAGTGCCTTGAATTGGACTTTTCATGGCCTTGAAACTGTAAACTTTTACCCTAAATAAACACCCTCTATAAAAGCCAAAATATTTCTGGTACTTTGCATTGGCAGCCTTTCACAGACTATAACACCACACAATGGAGATTTGTAATTTTGTCCACCCAGAACTTTTCATTCCCCATCCATATTAGGGGAAATCATTTCTCTGTGGTTCTGTTTCTTAACAGGTAGAACCCAGAAGCCTGAGTTTCCAGCCTGCCTAGCATCAGGGTAGCAGGCATGCATCCTCGTTTCACTAATAAGACACACCATGAGACTTCAATCTGGATGCTCCTGACATGAAAAATTGGGTGCCATGAGGGATTCATTTCGATAAAAGTGGAGGTAGAGCCACCTTCTCCTCTTCCAGAAACTGCATGCAGAGGCTCTGGAGATAGGAAGCAGTGGGGACAGCTTCACAAGAGCAGGCTGTGGTGTCATCAGGCACCACTTTGCCCTGGGTCCCATCCTCCATGCATCTCTGGCCCTCCTAGAGAATCCATGACTTACCCAAAATGTCCCTCTGTGCTTACTCCAGCACAAGTGTCTTCCTACTATTTGCAACTCAGAATTTTGACTAGTACAAATGAAAAGAGATTCTCTCCCACCAGTACACCCAAACTAAAGGAGATTTGTGAAAGTACAATTGCAGAAGCTGATGCCACCCAGTCACTACAGTCTGCTGCAATGAATGTGCAGTCCCAAGAAGTCTTTTCAGGGAGACTTGTGAAGGGACCCACTCAGTGATGGATTCTGTAAAGGAGATCTGCATGCATTTCATTCAGTGTGAATGTCCCAGATTTCAGCATGACGCCTGGCTCAGAGGAGGCACTCAGCAAAGTGTACAAGGCTGAATGGCTGGGGCAGAGATGAGCATACCAGCTGGGTGGGGAATGAACAGGAGAAAAGTGAAGGGAAAATTACTCTTCAGAACCTTATTTACCTCAAGGGTTTAGAAGTGTTATAAACCTAATACAAATTATTCTCTTCCTGCTAAATTAGACCATGTAGGTATAAGGAAGTTGGAAAGGAAGGGGGGTGGGGATGTTGATTTTGTTCTTAGCTCCTTTCAATAATAAGCAATGCCAATCCCACTGCTATGAAGTTGGTAAAGCCTCATACAATCTGTCTTCTCAGAACCTTGGCAGGGCACAGGAAGACATGTGCTCTGTTGTGCTTTTACTGTCATCAGAGTCATTATCCATGATGAAGTCACACAGAGAGGCAATTGGGAAGATTGAGAGTCCACTCTTTCTTCCTGTCTGTTACTATGTTGGGTACCGATTCTCCTCCTAGATAGTCTGAAGGTAGACTGCAATGAATACAAAGCATGTAAGGCTCCTCCTTCCTATAAATTTAGAATTGCCACGTCCTAACCTAAGGTGAGAGAGAGGGAAGTGAGAAGAAAGGAAGAAGAGACTAATATTTATTGAATGGCTCTTTATGTTCAAGGCATTGGGCTAGGAATTTCTTATGTTATCTCACTTAATATATTCTCACAGCTTTGTGACTTCTACATTATCATCATCATTGTCATCATCATTGCCATTGTCATCATCATCATCAATGTCATAATTACTTTGAGGGTCAAAAAATGTTAAATAACTGGCCTATGTGATCCACATCTGGTAAGTGGAGAAGCTGGATTTGAACTAAAGTTTCTGGTTTCCTGCGCTGAGCTCCCCCCACCCCCTGAAGTCCAAGTTGCTTCCAGAGGCATTTCCCAACATATCCACTGTTCATTAGCAGGGACCATGTTGGATTAGGCTAGGCTTGCAGTGTTCCTGCATCTAATCAAGGCAATTCCAAATCTGAGCTGGAGATGTATCATCTCTAAATAGAGGTGCATTTAATCATTATGTGGAGCACTGTTCTAGATACCTGAACCAAGACCCAAAGAGACAGACACAGAAATGAGAGAGAAAAGGGTGGGAGCTCCTATTCCTTTGAATCAAAGCTCTATCCCTCTTCAGATGGCCAGCCCGTCTCAAAGACTGCAATCTTCAATATGTTCTGGTAACACTGTAAATAGCTCTTCATTAAACTCTTTTTGATTAAGCCTTTTGAGGGGCCCCTGCTCCCTGGTAGGACCCAGGCCCACAAACCTGGTTAACAGATAAAAGGCAGTAAAAGGTATTTTTTCTGCCCATGTCTTACAAGCCAGAGAGTTTGCACCATACCATTCTGTTACCCAGTACTCTTTGAGGAAAAATCTTTGAGGAAAAATCTTAAATATTAAAACCTTTTCTTTACACTGATATTTTAAGATGACTACTATTGATATTTTTTAATATATTTTTATTTTTAAACACTTACAGGTTCTTCAGCTGTTCAAAGGAGATTATAATAGAATATACCCCCTGCCTTGTTTTAAAGATTTTAAAAATTAAATACATACATAGAGAAGCTCCAACAGAAAGTAAGTGTTCAATAAATATTAGCTATTTATCTGCCATTATTCATTTTTTTCCAACAAGTGCTTATTTTTATTGTGAGTTCTATATATTTGTATGTTAAAGCATCAAAGAAAACTAGCTTATAAATAATTTTGCCAATAGAACTCCAGAGACTGGAATGACACTAGAATCAGGAAACCTATTTAACAATGTTTAATAGAACTTTTCGCAAATATTTTTGGAAGCTATTAACAATTTCAGGAATCATTAACATTTTCCTGGAGCTAAATTTCTTCAGACAATAATTTTCAAAGAGTTAATTTGTTTAATTAATGAGCTTTGCTCCTTCTATCCCAATCTTGCTGGGAAATGAAATCTCAGGCAGGGGCTTGAAGAAAGTGGGAATGATATAGACTTGGGATCACTGTCCAGCAGGCTTGGAGAAACCAATGGGTGGCCAGGGGATTCCAAGTCTCCCTGTAGAAGCAGATGTGGGGTGTGGGTGTGGCCCATCCACATTAGTTTATAGATACATGGGAAAGAGGAGGGTAGGGATTGTGTTCCTTATGATACAATTTTGTCAAATGACAGCCCAGCTTGTGGGAGGTTTAGTGTGTAATAAAATATTCAATCTATTGGATTGAAGAGGTCACCTAGGATGATTGCAAAGGGATTAAAAGAGATGAGGTGCAGTAGGGGAGGACATGGGGAGAGCAATTTATGGAAATGGTCAATGCTATTGGGTTCAATTTAAAGATATATTTTTCAGCTTTCATTTCAAAACCTATGGGAAATTAATTCCTGAAGAATACTTGTATTTTTCAGTTAGGAATTCTTCTTATCAAATATATTTTTTGAAATTGGTTTATTGGGGAAAATTGCATAGAGTTTACTTTATGAGTGAAATGTGTGTTTCCTGAACTTTACCTTATCCAGTGTATTATAGATGAAATTCAATACCATGCAATGGTCTTTAATATGATATAGAAAAGACTCATTCTATTTGTTTCATAAAATATACTGAGGCTGAAAATTATATATAAAACAAAGAGCATTGGTCACCACCCAGAACTTATCTCCCTTTTTGTAAGAGGTTTTGTTTGGTTCCTCAAGTATTATATATAAGGAAGGACAATCAGACATGTGAGAAATTCTGAGATGCTATGGTTTAAGGTGCCACCTTTTTCACTAGAAAATAAAAAAGCAAAAGTGTTACCCTCCATCTCCCCTGGAAGCCTCTTTGCCAGTATGCCTGGGCCAGGAACTTGGTTGGCTCAGGGCATTAGTCCTAGGGCAAGAAAATGCTGATTAATTGCCCTGTAGTCTGGGAATCCCAGTTACCTCCTAAAGGGGTCCTCAATAAGACTAAGTGCCAATTTCTCATTAAAAACCATGGAAGTGAGAAGGCAGTGTTATGATATATTTAAAGTACTAAAAGAGAAAAATTGCCAATCAAAAATTCTCTATCTGACAAAACTGTCAAAAATTAAGAGAATTTATCAACAAAAGATCTACCTTACCAAAATTACTAAAGGGAGTTCTACAGGTTGAAAGGAAATGACAGAGTAAAGAGTGGCTTAGAGTAGTATGAAGACGTGAAGATTTTCAGCAACTGTAACTACAAGGGCAAATGCAAAACCCAATAGTACTGTATCATCAATATATAATGCTACTCTTTGAATTCCTGTAAGATTCAGAATACTATTGAACATGAAAAAGTCATATTTCCTGATAATGGACATACAAAATATAAAAGGGTAATATGGGACAAAAACAATATAAAGAGGGAAAATTGAGGGATATGGGAATAGAGAATGTGTATGCTTTTAAAGCTGACATCTTTTCAAATTAGTAAATTATAGAAATAGGTTGTGTAATACAAACCCCAGGGTAACCACAAAGAAAGTCCTTTAAAAATATACAGAACAAGAAATGAGAGAGGGATCAGAAAGATACATCAAAAAAGATGAACTATACAGAAAAACAGAGACGGCAACAAAGGTAGAGAATAGAAAGCTATGACATATAAAATGAATGGACAAAATGACTGAAGTAAGTACTGCCTTTAAAGTAATAAAACTGAATATTGGTGTATTAAACTCCCCAATCAAAACACACAGATTGGCAGAATGGATTTTCAAAAGCCCAATTCAACTATATGTTGTTTACAAGATGCTCACTTTAGACCCAAAGACAAAAATAGGTTAAAAGTGAAAGGATGGAAAAAGATATTCCATGCAAAATAGTAACAAAAAAAGAGCTAGGGTAGCTGTATTAATATGGGAAGAATAGACTTTAATTCAAAAGCTGTTACAAGACACAAAGAAGGACAATAGATATTAATAAAAGGGGCACTCCACTGAGAAGAAATAACAATCATAAATACTTGTGTTCCTAACCACATTGCCCCCAAAATATATGAGGAAGAAATAGACACCTCTACAATAAATGTTGGAGACTTCAATACATCACTCTCATCAACAGACAGAACATCTAAACAGAATATCAATAGGAAAACATAGGACTTAAGTAATATGATAAATGAACTAGACCTAACAGACATTGCACTTCACAACAGTAGGATATACATTATTTTCAAAGGCATATTGATCATTTTCCATGACAGAACACATGTTGGGACACAAAAGAAGTCTCAATAAATATTAAAAGATTGAGATTATACAAAGCAACTTCTCTGAACACAGTGGAACGAAGCTAGAAATTGAACAAAAACGGAACTGTAAAATAAATAATTGAAACTAAGTAAAACACTCAAACAATCAATGACTCAAAGAATAAATTGCAAAATAAATCAGAAAATATCTTGAGACAAAAGGAAATGAGAACACAACATATCAAAACTTATGGGGGACCAGGACTTCCAGGAAGATGGCAGACTAGTAAGACACAGGAATCTCTTCTCCATAAAAATAGCTAGAGGACAGGCTGAAACAGCCCCAAAAAAGATCTTCTAGGTTCAGGACAGCAGGTGAAGGCTGCACACCACCCAGAGGAGAGAGGGACAAAAGAGGGAAATCATGACTACAGAACTGTGAGTTGGAACCAGCAGTGGCTGTTGCTTCTGGCACCCTCCCCCACACTAAAGACTCTAGAATTCTCGGGCCTCTGGGCCTGTGACTACAGACAAAGGGGGATCCAGGGATCCAACACCCCAGAAAATGGGAGAAAGAGGGACACAGCCTAAGGCTGACTCAGCTTCTGACCCACAAATTTGGTCTGCTGTGCCCCAAGAGCCCTTCCAGACCAGGTGAGACCACACAGTGGTTTGCCCTGGGAGCCTGCGAAGGACTGGAGAAATCCAACCTTCGCAATCTCCCTATCTTCTATCCTGGACTAACTGTGGACTCGACAGGAAAGGGAAAGAGAGGGACACAGCCCAAGGCTGACTCAGCTTTTGACTCACAAATTTGGTCTGCTGTGTGCCAAGAGCCCATCCAGGCTGGGTGGGGCTGCACCATTGTTTGCCTTGGAGACCGCAAGGGGCTAAATATATACAACCCTCCCAATCTCCTTCTCTACAAACAGGGAATGATTGTTGAGGACTCAGAGGGGAGTGGAAATATTTCCTAGCTGGGAAAAGGGAGGGGGCTACCAGAGAAGGCTGAAGAAGTGTCTCAGAGAAAGTTTGAATTACAAAGCTCCTAGCCTCCAAACAGGAAGCTCTATCACATTGATCTGGTCTGTGCTGCAACAAATACACTCCAACCAGGCTTTGAACTGAGAGCTGCCAAAGAGCTCCATCTCCTGGCAGACCAAGGAAGTGCACACAAGAAAAATAAAACTTCCTGCCCAAGGCCCTAGGAAGCGACTCTATAATGAATTACCTGGTCCAGTGCCCAGGTCTGAGCAACCAGAAGGACAATCCTAACAATCCAGGTCAAGCCAAAAATCAAAGAGCTGTCATAACTCACAGCCTCCTGCCACTAAATGCCTATAAAAGAGAGAGAGATTGGGCATCTGAGTAAACTACATCCTAACCAGATGCCTAAACACCAGCAAAAAATTATGAGCCATACTAAGAAAATAGAAGACAAGAAAAGGAATATATCAAAGTCCCAGAACAGATGCAGAATTTGAGAGAACTAATCAGCAAGATGAGCACAAATTTCCAAAATCAAATTAATGAGTTGAAAGACAATATAGATAAAGAGATAAATGATATCAAGAAGACATTGAGTGGGGCCGGCCGTATAGCCCAGTGGATAGGGCACCGGTATACCACATGGGAGGCCCCAGGTTTGGTTCCCGGGGACCTCTCCTAGCAGGCAGACCACCTTGAGAAGGGCAAGCCACCGTGGGTGGGCGGAGCCACCGTGGGCAGGGCAAAAAGCTGCCATGGACAGGGCAAAGCCACCACAGGCAGGGCAGGTCACCCACGAATGGAGCGCAGCCAGCAACCTGCGAACTGAAGCAGAGCCGGCCGTCAATGGAAGCAGAAGCCGTCCACAAGCGGGGCAAAGCCACCTGTGCGGTGACCAGTCTTGGTGCATCGCCACAATGGGGGGAGACAAAGTGGACAGAGAGGAACACAGGAATGGACACACAGCAAGAGCAAGCAGAAAGGGGGGGGATATGTAATAAATAAAAAATAAAATATTTTTTTAAAAAAAGAAGACATTGAGCAAATGCAAAGAAGAATCTGAAATCATGAACAGAAAAGTAAGAGAGCTCATGGGAATGAAAGACACAATAGGTGAGATCAAAAACTCATTTGAGGCATACAACAGCAGACTCAAGATGATAGAAGAAAGAATAAGTGACACCGAAGACAGAACAGCTAAAATTGAAGAGAGAAAAGAGCAGAGAGAGAAAAGAATGGAAAAAATTGAGCAGGGGCTCAGAGAGTTGAATGACAACACAAAACGCAATAACATATGTATCATGGGAGTTCAAGAAGGAGAAGAGAAGTGAAAAGGGGTAGAAAGAGTACTTGAGGAAATAATACCTGAAAATTTCCCAACTCTCATGAAAGAAATGAACTTACATGTGCAAGAAGCACACTGTACCCCAATCAGAATAATCCAAATAGACCTATGCCAAGACACATGCTACTCAGAATGTCAAATGTCAAAGATAAAGAGAAAATTCTCAGAGCAGCAAGAGAGAAGCCAACGATCATGTACAAGGGACTCCAGTAAGATTTAGCGCAGACACCATGGAGGCGAGAAGACAGTGGTATAATTCAATTAGGAAACTGAAAGAGAAAAACTGCCAGCCAAGAGTTCTTTATCCAGAAAAACTGTCCTTCAAATGTGAAGGTGAATATAAAATATTCACAAACAAACAGAAACTAAGAGAGTTTGCAAAAAAGAATCCACCTTTGCAGGAAATATTAAAGGAAGCCTTAGAACCTGAAAGGAAAAGACAGGAGAGACAGGCTTGGAGGAGAGTATAGAAGAAAGAATACCAGAAAGGATAACCAAAAGAGTAAAAGACAGACAAAAACAAGATGACATATTGTGATGGCTAGGCTAATGTGTCAACTCGGCCAGGTAATTGTGCCCAGCTGTTGGGTCCAGCAAGCCTGGGGCTAATTGCATCTGCATCAATCAGCAAGATTGGATGAAGAATGGATGACGCTGTTATCCATTCAGTTAACTGCTTATAAAAAGGGAACTGATTTCAACATTCGGAGAGAATTTCCCAGCTCGTCCTTT
>PVKH010034990.1:0-11789 GCA_004027955.1 Chaetophractus vellerosus | reverse complement strand
TTTGGGGACTTGGGAATCATCCTGAATGACATTACAATAACAGATACACCCATTATATATCCTGCAACAACCTATGAAGTCTAATGGGAAAGTGTGTAGATTACAATGTAAACTATAATCCATGCTTAGTGGCAATGCTCAAAAACATGCTTGTTAGTTGCAATGAATGTATCGCACTGATGAAAGATGTTGCTAATGTGGGAAAATATGGGAGGAGTAGGGAGCAGGACATATGAGAATCCCCTATATAGTCTCTGTAAAATTTATGTAATCAAAGTATCTTTTAAAAAAATTAAAAAGTTAAAAAACATAAGTAAATAAAGTAAATACATATTGACAACAAAAATTAATTCCATAAAAACCGTATCAAGGAAGACGATAAAAATTGTATGTGTGAGTTAGGGTTCTGCAAGGAAGCAGAACCAACAAGAAATATATATTATAGGAATTTGCTCATGTGACTTTAGGGATAGGTATGTTAGTCAGCCAAAGGGGTGCTGATACAAAATACCAGAAAACTGTTGCCTTTTAAAATAGAAAATAGAAAATAGAAGCAGCAGACACATATCCTAACTCATTCTATGAGACCAGCTTCGCTCTTACACCAAAACCAGATAAAGACATTTATAGAAAGAATAACTACAGACCAGGGGAGCAGATGTGGCTCAAGCAGTTGAGCACCCGCTTCCCACATGAGAGGCCCCCGTTTCCATTTTCCATGCCTCCAAAAAACAACAATAAACAACAAATGAATGAAAAAATCAACTCAAGGTAACCAATGTGGCTCAGTGGTTGAGCTCTGTCTTTCCTCATAAGCGGTCCCAGTTTCAAACCCCAGCCCCAGTACATCAAAAACAAACAAACAAACACGACAGACCAATATCGTTCATCAATATGAATGCAAAAATCCTCAAAATATGTGGCCTCTCTAAATCAAACTCAGTACATAAACTTACTAACTTACCCCCGGTATGGGACATGACTCCCAGGACCAAGTGACAACTAATGATGCATTTGGAAAAAGACCTTGACCAAAAGGGAGAAATATTAAATACAAAAGTCTCTTCATGGCTAAGGAATTTCAAAGTGAGTTGGGTGATGACGCTTATGCTCGTCTTAGGAAGAGCTCACTGACTGCCACAGTAAACAGTGTCTCAAGTAGAGGTGCTCCTGAGGGCTCCAGAGACATCTGGACACTATAGGCATGGCAGTAACCCCAGGAATTTGGCAACCTGTCAGTGTGCCTTATCTTGGAATATATGATAAACTAGACCCCCAATATATTGGAGTTCCACTCATTTATATTTTTCCTACACATGGTTTGTATGCCCCTTTTATTTGAATCTATAATTAGAACTATACACTTTAAATATGTGTCAAGACATTTAAATCTTCTGGCTGTTCATATGCCAGTTGAGCCCTGAATCTCAGCAGAGTTGTAGCCAACACCTATTATACAGTTCATTGGACTCGCCCAGGGCAGCTAACAAGAGGATGATGATAGACAATGCCCTTCCTTATAAAAAGTGTCTACAACTGCAAGCAAGACAGTTCCACCCATCTGCCCCATGGACTCTAAGCCCCCCTCTCAACAGGAAGTAGAGTGGGCATAACCATTCCAAAACCCTCAAGGTTGCGGAATAAACAAAAATAAGGGGGGAATGCAACTATGAACTAAAGTAGACTTATAATTATTCTAGTAATGGAAGAACTTGTAACATTGATATAAAGGCAGTGATCTCCAGAGATTATGAGGGAAGGGAGAGAGAAGAATAGGTGTAACATGAGGCATTTTGGGGACACTGGAATTGTTCTGCATGAAATTGCAATGACAGATACAATCCATTATACATTTTGTCAAAACCTATAAAGTTGTGCACTGCAAAGTGTAAACTACCGATCATGGTTAGTGGCAATTCTTCAATATGTGTTCATCAATTTTAACAAATATGCCACATGAATGAAAGATGTTGTTAATGGGGAAAAGTGTGGGAAGGGGAGAGATTGAGATATATGGAAATCCCCTATATTTTTTGATGTAACACTTATGTAATCTAAAACATTTTTATAAATCATAATAATCAAAAATCTAAGGTGATCAAGGTGAATGGAGAGAAATACTTTGTATGTATTGTGAGGTTCAACATTGATAAGACATTATTTTCTCAAATTGATCTATATAGTCAATGTATCTCAATCAAAATATCAGCAAGCTGTTCTGTAGATATCAAAACATGTGTTATAAAAGGCAAAATACCTAGTATAGTTAACAACGTATGGAATAGAAGAAGCCTGGTAGAGGTCTACCACTACGCAACTGCAATATAATGATAAGCTACAGTAATCAAGACAATGTTTTATTGGTAAAAGAATAGACACATGGTTGAAGCATAACAGAGAGCCACAAAAAAGATCCACACAAGTGCAATGCACTCATTAATTTTAAAGGAGCAAAGGCAATTCAATGGAGATAGGAGTGTCTGTTTTCAATAAATGATGCTGGAACAATTGTAAAACCGTGTGCAAAATATGGATTTAGATACAGATCTTACATCTTTCAAAAAATTATTTCAGGGAGCAGATGTAGCTCAGTAAATGAGTGCCTGATTCCCACATATGAGATCCTGGTTTCAATCCTGGGTTCCTCCAAAAAAAAAAAAGAAAAACATTTTTCTCAAAATGTATCATAGGCCTAAATTTGAAATGCAAATGTATAAAATATAAAAAATGATCTTAGGAGAAAAACCGAGGTGACCTTGGTTTTGTCATGCATTTTTAGGTACAACAGTAAAAGCATGATGAATGAAAACAAGATATGATAACTTTGAATTTTATTAAAATTTAAAGTTACTGCTGTGAAAGACAATTTAAGAGAATGAAAATTTACATCACATACTGGAAGAAATTATTTGCAAACCCATATTAGATAAATGATGTATTCAAAACCTGCAAAGTATTCTTAAAATTCTGCAATGAGAAAACAAAGAAACAAAAAGGATGAAAAAATGGGCAAAGATCTGAAGAGACACATTGCCAAAGAAGATATGTAGATGACAAATAAGCATATTAAAATATGCTCAACAAGATTATCCACTGGAAAAATACAAATAAAACAATGAGATACCACCGCATACTTATTACGATGGCAAATGTAAAAAATTATAAATGACTTTTGGTGAAGATGTGATGTGATACAATAGGAATGTTTATGCATTGCTGTTGGAAATGAAAAAGAGAACAGACATTTTGGAAGACAGCTTTTCAATTTCTTATAAGGTTAAGCAAAGCCTTACCATATGATCCAGCAATTGCACCCCATAGGTATTTACCCAAATAAATAAACTGGTAACTTATGTCGATACAAAAACCTGCAAAAAGATATCTATAGTGGTTCTATATCATAACCCTCAAGCAACCAAAATATCAATATATGAATGGATAAAATCTGTGATACATCCATACAATGGAATACTATTCTGCTGTAAAAAAGAATAAACTTTTAAGCTATGTAAATCTTAGATGTTATTGCTAAGTGAAAGAAGGCAGCCCTAAATGTTCCCATTTATGATTGTATGATTCATAAATGACATACAGTATGAGTCCATTTATATGGCATTATGGAAAAGGAAGAACTATAGAGCTCTTAAAAATGATCAGTGGTTGCCCTGGGGATGTTTTAATGATAGAGAAATTGTGATAAACTATATAATCCATAGAACATTACCTGCTTCCTCTGAGGTTTCTCTTGTTGAGCCTTAGAACATGTTCATATTATTGACATACATTCTTTAATTCCTTCCCCATCTAAACTATTCAAGAACATCTCTTTTAGAGATCTATGCTTTCACACATGTATTTTTTTTTGGTTTCAACTATTACATCATCATGAAAATGGCAGCAAAACTTGATTGCATTTCACTTAGTTTTAATACCTCCTGTATGCAACTGAAATATGTCTTTAAAAATTCATCTCACTAATCATTCCTTTTGTTGACCCTGATCAGAATAAACTAGGATTTGAGAGGTTTCTCAGAGCCTCTCTCTGTAAGTTAAGTAATTATTCATTGAATAATTCATTAATTGAATGAATAAATGATCTCATTACAATCTCTGCTTCCATTATAAATTTACTTTGCAGAATTTCATTATTTTCTTCATCTGTTATATGGAAAGTGAGAGCTTGAAACTAGATCAATCATATGGGAACTTCTAGATCTAAAAGTTTATAAGCAATTTCAGGTAGATTTATGAATGCTTTTGTATTATAATATTTCATACTGAAAACATATGAAAATAGCTTTATAATTTTATTTTAATTTTTTTCAGTTAAAATATAACTCCCTTAATAGCACCTTTAATATAATAGCATGTATTAAACAATTATGTATTTTAATGCTTATTGGTTATTAGTCTTTTCCTGAGCATAGGACTTAGAGCATTAAAGTTTATTTTATAATATCCCTGTATACACACATTTTATCACAGAATTTATCTCCACTTTTTATTCATCTATAGTTGAGATGTCCAAGATAGTCCCATGAGTTACACGGTCTATTTAGCTTTAGATTTAATATTAAATATATTAATTAAAATTTAAAATATGTTCTTTAGACTCACTAGCCAAATTTCAAGTGCTCAATTTCCATTTGTGTCTATCAGCTAATGTATTGAACAGCACATATAGAAAAATATTGGACAGTGCTGATGTAGAGCTTATCACCTCACAGAGGGAAAGTGTTCAATCTTTATTCTCTCTTTGCTTAACCAAGTTTCCTCTGGCTTTTCTGACTTTGTGGAACTCAAGATATGTCTCAGTTGCACTGCTTTTTGGGCTCTTTTTCTATCTGATGAAAGATGAAGTACCATTCACATTCACACATACACATAATTGCATGTTTTTTGCCTTATAGAAGCAGCATATATTAATATGGACAATAAATACAATTAAGTTTTTTTTTAAAAGCGAGGGATGTAAAGTAAGAACATATATATTTGGAAAGCTTTCACTCAAATTAGCAGAAAAGGTATGGGGAAAAAGAGTCTCTGTTAAATCAGCTTACCGCTTCTATTTCATGATCTCATGCATGCAGTACACTAAATATCTGTTCCCTTTACTTTTTCTTAAACTTAATCCTTTTCTTCCTCAAACTATTACCTACTAAATATTACCCAGGCTTCATATTTCTTTCAAATTCAAGCTCATTCCATGACCTTCAATGCAAATATACTTTCAGGAGCACAAAAAGAAAATTCCTACAGAAAGCCAACAGATGAGTATGAAGGTGTTTTCATTTCCTAAGTTTCTCAATCAAATACCATGAAATGGGTGAGGTTAAACAATGGGAATTTAGTCACTTGTGGTTTGAGGCTAAGAAAAAGTCCAAATCAAGGCATCACCATAGCAATGCTTTCTTCCCAAAGACTGTGGCATTCTGAGCCTGGCTGTTGGTGATCTTTGTTCCTTAGCTTGTCACATGGCAGGACACAAGGTAGTGTCTCCTGGTCTCTCCCTTCAATTCCAGTTTCCACTGATGTTCAGTTTCTTGCTTCCTCTCTGTCTGAATTTAATTCTGTTTATAAAGGGCTCCATTAATAGGATTAAGATTCATCATGATTGATATGGGCCACACCTTAAACGAAGTAGCCTCATCAAAAGGACCTTCTTACAATGGGTTCACATCCGTAAAAATGCATTAAATTTAACAACGTGTTTTTCTTGGGTATATACATCTTCAAACCACCAGAGAAGGTTTGAGGGTAAGAATCACAATTTGAAATGTTGAAATCATATATATGTATATATGTATGGATTGTTGAAATCATATATGTGTATATGTATATTTGTATTTGTGTATAAGGAAATATGGATATATGGATATGCTTGTGTATACTAAGACTGAATATCTTTTCTACATGTACAAACAAACCACACTGAGAGTGAATTGCTTTTGTCATGACTGAAAAAGCAAGGGCTTGGTTATAAAGTTTTATGTAGGTGAAATTTTTGCACTGAAAATACAATAATTCAAAGATATCTTAATTCACCTCCTTTGCATCCATAAAACAATAAACATAAAGATAGAGAGAAATTATTTTTCTATTTAATTCACTGAAAATAAAAATGTTAGGCATATGAGTGTGATTGGATTATTTTCTGAGTAATATTGGCTCTTAGATTTTTTTTGTTGCAATTTAAATATGATAAAGACCAACATAGTTTCCATATATCATCTACAAAATAAATATTACCTAAGTGTAATTAAAAGAAAAATATTTCTTAATTATATCTTCTAACCAAGCAAGTACAAGAACAAGAGGATAGAGAAAACAAACTTTCCAAATCCCTCTGAATGTAATATTTCACAATGCATATTTATCTCCCAATTTCAGTTCAACACCCTTTCCCAAACTATCCTTTTCCATGTCATTACCAGGAGTGATATAAAGAGCCAATTTTTGCTACCTTATCTCTTTATTTGGAGATGTATATTCTTGAAAGGATGAGTCTAACTCCTTCTTGGGTGTTCTTGATATATTGTGATAGTCACTTTAGAAGTGCTAAAGGATACATCGTTAAGTGAATACTTGGCAGCTGGAAATCGCCTTCATTTTGAGCATTGATAGATCAAATGAATTCCCAGAATTACATTTGTGATAAATATAAACTACGAGAAAAGTGAGTCATTTTAAGACAAATGCTGTAACAATTTGATCCCACGGAGGCTCTTTATAATTAAATATCTATGTGTATATCCTCACGAAATATGAAAGGGTGTAAATCTTATTATAATGACAAATTTGTTTATCATAAAACACACAGAGCATGATTATCATGATGAAGTTTTCTTTAAAATTCAGTCAGTAAATCCACTGTTTGAGTCACATTTTCTTCCAATATTTTACGTGTGGTGGTAGGTGGAGAGTAGTGTCTGTTAATCTGATATCCTCTAATACAATTCAAAAAATGACACATTCAAGTGATATTAAAATTTGGGGTTAAACAAAATAAAACCGGAAAATGTGGACAGTACATAATAAAATTGTAGGAACTTAAATTCTCTCTCTAGAGTTTTGGTACCCAATCTCTTAACTTAGTGTCTGTATTTAAGATTCTTCCTTGCATATCCTCTCTTAATATATCTACTGAATTTTTGTATGTCCCAAATGCAATAGATCAAGAAAGAACTATATACCACAGTTCAAAAGTTCTGGTTCTCATTCTATATAGAGAAATTTTATTGGCTGATTAGAGAAGAAAATTTGGCATGCAAAAAAATGTTCATGCTTTGGTTCCCATATGATAATTGAGACCGCTTAAATCTTTAATTTTATTTTTTCCAAAAATCATGAACATCAGTCAGGAGAACAAGTTAAAAAGTAAACATAACTCCCACCTTCAGCATAGATAGGGAACAGAATACTACAGATTCATTTTACTTTTAAGTAAGAAAGTAAACATCCCAACAGAGAAAAGACCTATGGAGCTCAGATTCAAGTACAGAATCAAGTGGGAACTGAACAGGAAAGGTGACTGTGCACGAGGGACCAGGTGGGGGTAGAATTCATGCAATAATCATAGCTACCGTCTCACCCTGATAATTGAAAATTTGAAAGAAAAAAAAAGAATCATTGAACTCCTAACAAAAACAAAAAATATAAATCAGCAAATTTAAATCTCAGAAGAGAAAAATAAATCTAACACAAATAATGAACATGCAAAATAGACATGACCAAAATCAAGAAAGAAATTAAAGATGAAGACAAAATCATGAAAGAAATGGGGCATAAATTAAGGGATATTATGATAAAATGAAACAGCCAATAAAACAAAATTTTCGAAAGATATAAAGGACTAAAAAGGACGAAAGAAAAATGATAGCTATTTAAGATAGGGAAAAAATATCAAAATACTTATAACTGGGTGCCCTGATACAGAAAAAGATCACAATGGAACAAAACTAATCTTTAGAAATATGGGTAAAATGAACTTAAAATAATGGAAGTCCTGGAACTAGACATTATAAGAACCCACCAAGTCCCTGGAAAACTTGACTCAAAATAGTCAATATTGAGAAACCCTAAAATTTTCCAAGACCTTATACAAAAAGAAAATATTCCCCTGGACCTCAATGCAAAGACACAAAAAGAAAGGAAAATCAACATGATGTCAGATTTTTCAACAGTAACATACAAAGCAAGACAGCAGTGGAGCAGGTTTCTGAGAAAATGAAAGAAAGTGAGTTTTATATCCAGCCAAGCTGGACATAGCTGCAAGTTTTAAAAAGGCAAGAACTCAAGACCTACTACATAGACATTTCCTGGCGAATTTCAAGTGGATGAGCATTATTAAACAAGGAAATAACGAGGAAATCGTTGGAAAAGAGAACTGATAGTAAGCACTCAATATATTTAATTGTGCGTCTACAGCTAAAATAGAGGTGGAGGCAAGTGTGGATGATTAATATGTACATTTTATATGGGCACTCATATATTTGTTTAATTGCCATATATATGTAATAAGTAGGTGAATATTCAAAACTTTGTTTACCTATTGTATCTTGGATAAAATTTGCAATTTCTGTGTTGATGTTATTTGTCCAATGCCATGGGATTTTAAGGAACACTATTTTCTTACTTTAAAATTGAAGTACTTATTTAGTTATTTAGACACTTAAATTCTCTGGTCTTATGACCTGACACTACATACTTAGTTTATTTGAAAATACTTTATGGGAAATCAATACTTCAGTGTCAATTAAATTGATTTGACAATGTGGAGAATAAAAACACATCACATATATTTTATTAAAGTTCATGTGAAAATATTCAGAAAATCCAGAATTATATTTTCTCATGTCTAGGTGTCTAAAGAGAAAATTACAGTTTTCTGTTCTAATCATTGTTGCTTATGAGACCTCTAGGCACAGGCAATTTATTTCCTATATTAGAATGTATGAAGAGAACTATTCATATTTATTTTTAATAATTTCTGATTATGCTTATGAATTAATGGATATTTTATAGAACTAGATGAAATTTGCAAAAATTAAATTTTAAGATATTCTAACTCTAAAGGAGTATATTAACCTAGACCTCCTCAGAATCCAACTACAAAAGCTGCACAAAATACATGAAACAAATCTTCTTTGACATTGGAGAAAAACCAATATGGGCTGACTTAGGGGGTTTCCACTTCTATGACTAGCAAAGTAAAGCCAGGCGAGTGCCATGTTAATCCAAGATTTTCTCCTGGAAGCATTTGCTAATTAAAGTCATGGCAGTATAGATTCCTGGAAGAAAGCAGAAGTAAGAGTTTGGGGATGCCATAGTCGTTGGTAATTTAAAGGTAAGATACTGGAAAGAAGAGGACTACAGGAAAGTAAGCCAAATATGTGTACAATCTATGATTGAGATTTATGCAGAAATCAGAGCTGGGGACATAAAGAGCTATGTAGAGATTTCAGTAGCCATGTGGTTCTGGGAAGACAAAGATGGGAGTTCACAACTTACAGCACATGGCATGCTTTCAGTAGAGATCTCAGAAGTGCCACATGCTGGTAGTAAGGGCAGAACTCAAAGAGAACAGCTTTTTAAAAACCTACCAACCACTGAGGAGAGAAAGGTTATCTGTACCCTATCAGCCTTTCAGAAGGAAATGAAAACCTCTTATAGGGAAGATAAGCTCATTCAGAATTTCTACAATTTTAATATAACATGTCAAGCAATTACCCCCAAATCTTATATAGATGTTATTTAAAAGAGACATATTCCAAATATAATTTCACAGGTTGGCTATCAATGAATACAAAGGTATGCCATGAAAATATTACTAAAAGAAAAGTGTTAGAACTATATTAATGTCATATATTAGGGACTTTAAGTTAAGAATCAAACGATTAAATTGTACACTCAAAGGAAAGATATGAAATTTGTAAATGGGTATGTACATAATTATATGACTTCACAGTATATAAAGCAAAACCAGAAGAACAAAAAAGAGAAATAGATGGAATCCATAATCAGAGTTGAAGAATTGACATGTTTAACTAATCTGAATATAAATAAGTGTATATACTGCATGGGACACATGCTTTTCAATTACATATTTCTACACAATATATTAATTATATATAATATATATATAGACCATAAGTTAAGTTAAAACAAATTACATAAGATTGCAGTCATAACATTTATGTTACCTGATTAAAGTGGAATAAAAGTAGAATTCTATATAAGAATTTTTAATAGTACTAAAAACCATCAAGTGGTAACAGTTTGGCAACATGATTTAAAGAACTCAGTTTTAAAAATCAATAAGAAAGTTAGAAAATATTTTGAATTGAATAATAATAAAATACAACACTTTAAAATTTATATTATGCAGGTAAAGTTGTTCCTAGAAAAATTTATAGCTTTAAATGAATATATTAGGAATAAACATGCACAATATTCTCATTCCTGATACCAAAGTCTGATTTAGTTTGTAAAAAAATTGCCAAAAGCAATATATAAGAAATGGATTGGCTTTTAAAATTGGGATCTACTGTGTTGCAATCTTATAGTTCAGAGGCAATGAAAATGTCTAAATCAAGGAATCATTAGGCAATGCTTTCCCCTAAAAGACTGCACATGGAGACATCTGCTGGTCTCTCCCTTCTCTCCTGGATTCTGTTGATTTCAGCTTCTGGCTTCCTCTCCCCCAGGTTCCGTTGATTTCAGCTTCTTGCTATCTTAGCTTTCTCTCTCTGTTCCTGTGGCTTTTTTCTTTATTTCTCTCTGTTTTCATCCAATTTATAAAGGACTCCAGTAAAAGGATTAAGACCCACATTAGGTCATGCCCTACTGAAATAATCTAATCAAAAAATGTTCCCACCTACAATAGGTTTACACCCACAGGAATGGATTAACTCTAAGGACATGATTTTCTGAGGTCCATAAAGACCTCAAACTACCACACTACACACTCTGGACCCCAAAAAAACCTGTTCCTTCCATATGCAAATGCATTTATTCCATCACAATATCTCAAATACTTAAATTCTTTTAGTAACACTATTAAGTACAAAAGCTCATCAAAAGTGGTTATAGGCATACTCTGTCCTGGAGCAAAATTCCCTTCTGGCTATGGACCTGTGAAAGTGAGAACAAATTTTCTGCTTCCAATAAACAATGGAGTGGTAGCCTTAGGAGACAGTTTCCCATTGTCATAGGGAGAAGTTGGAAGGAAAACAGACTTCACAGGTCCCAAACTGTTCTGATACCATATAGGGTGATCACCATTAGATTTCCAGGTATTTGAGTCAACCATGGAAAGATGGTTTCCTGTCCTTAGGGCCTGATGGAATGAGAATTTCACCATTAAGGGTTTGCCAAATGGCCATGCTCTCAGCTCTACCCTCAACATGCGTGGTGTGGCAACCAAATTCTAAGTCCTACCCTCCCAGAACACTAGGGTGACTGCCAGACTCTCTCCAAGCCCCAGGGAACAGGCTCAGCCACCTTAGAACAATGAAGCTGTCCTACAAATCAATAAGAAAAAGACAAGCACACTAACTTAAAAATAGGCATACGATTTAAATAGGAACTTCAAAATGAATAGCCACATGGATTATAAGCTTATCAAAAGAAGCCTAAAATCTTTAGTCCTCAGGAAACTGATAAACAACAACAACAACAATAACTACAATGTACACTATGTAAAAAATCACCAGAAAGGCTAAATTAGTTACATGATCTAAATCTATTCTTACTTTGGTAGCCCAACTTTAATTAATGAAGTCCTGTAA